>JAMKCH010024690.1:0-41592 GCA_023653785.1 Ophioderma brevispina | reverse complement strand
TTTAATGCGTCCCATTCCTTCGTGAAAGCTACCAGGTGGTAGTTCTGTCCTAGGTGTAATAGTGAGTTGGCTTGGTCTTGAAGTATCTATCCAGGCATTGTCCATATCTGTAGATGTTGAATGGGGAGCTGGAGAGTTTAGCAGCGTTTCGACAGAAGGTCGAGAGAGGGCATTCCTCTGTCTGCCGAGCGGTGTGATTCTTTGACGTTTTATGCAGCAGGTGCTGTTGTCCAACAGAGCCTTATTCACCATTTTGGTGCGTGTGGTGGTTATCTCTCCGAAGCACTGCAGGTGCAATTCCTGAAGGCACTGGTAGAAAAGAAACTCAGATGGAGTGGGACGGAGGCAACCAGTAATTGTTCTCAAGGTATCGTTGAGTACTGTTCCAGCTTCTTTGTGTGAGACTGTTCAATTGCACCATGCTGCATGGGCGGCAATATCAGCAGGCACTGTAGACCAGAGCCAAGCCCTGGTGCCACACGATGTCGTGGGCTGGCACCCTCCATTAGGATCCAGCTAGGCGACACATAAATTCTCGAAGATACCTTGGCGCATACGGACTCTAGGTCTGCCAGGTAAGTAAGAAGTTGCCGGTCAAGCTCACTCCCAGATAGGTTGGGGTAGATTGTGTGGCAGATTGGTCGTTGAGGTTGATTGAAGCTGACTGAGCCCCTTTGTGTTGAGATGGAAGGCAAGTAGCGGTCGATACAACAGGAGGCCATACGATCGCGGGACGAGTTGAACTAATGTAGCAAATTGTCGTATATGACTGATGCCGATTGACGCGGAACAAAAGAATCGCATATGGAACAAATTTCTTTTTCGTATTTAGCATGTTAGGTGGATTATTTTGTTTAAAGTATCAGTATAAGGCCACATATAATGAATGAGGATCAAAAGCTATCTACTAAAGATGTCTCTTACAATTCGTAATAAAGGCTGTATGTCCGTTGAGACCTTTTTTATTTTTTTTCAACTTTACCCTGAACGTTTCGGTTTGCGGTTTTGAAAGCATTCTCCTGTTGTTGTTTTCCGTTTTCTAAATTCATTTTTAGCGTAAACCGTGTCACATACTTCTGAGGGTGACAAAACGTCCTGCTTTGGTATTGCAAGCAATTCAATAACTGTAATGATCCTCACACAAGTGGTATTATGATCAACAGCGCCTAAACAATTCGGGAGGTTGTTTTTGTTGATACAATATACTCACGGTGTGGGTCGCTTGTATCATGGACATTCCAATGCTTTTTAGGGGGTTTACAACTTGGTGCACACACTACCGTGTGTCTTAATGGAAAGTTTTAACAAAAGAAGCACAAGGATAAGCCCCAAGAAAAAGTTTGTCTCAAAGACCGCGCGCATTTTGTTTAAAATTTTGTCTTTTTAGCGCATTTTTTAGGTTTTTTGCCACTTGACAGAGTTTTTAATATTAAGAAAAAAATGAAAATTGGGAAAAATCGCAAAATGGAAAAAAAGTGGGTCAAAAATGCAATAACCTATAGATTCCCTGGCCTCCTCCCGCATTTCCGCATAATTCCTAACAAAAGCGCATTTCGTCATTTGCCTTTTCCACATTTCTTCTGAGACAAACTTTTTTTTTGGGGGGGGGGTGGGGGGGGGCTCCCATCTCCGGATAATGATGAAAAGAAAGAGGGCTAGAATAGAAGCAAAAACTATATGCATATTCACGTCATTACTAATCAGGGCAGACGTAAACTTTAATCATTAAAAACAAAAAAACACGCGTTTTTAACCTAATTTTAAATTATTTAAACTTTTATTTTTAGGTTTTCATTTTATTTTTCATTATCATCTTAACAATTACAGACATAAATATGCAAAGTAATACCAATTGTCTGTATATTGTTCTCGTTTTTAAAAAAATTATATTTTATGTTTAATTAGTACTTTATTTGTATGGCTGATCAACAAAAGAATACACATGCGCGCGGGTCTATTATTATGTTCCCTGGGCGGGACCTGGCTGCTGAAAGACTACTTTTTAAAATCAATCACTAGGAATCACTGACCTCTACACATGGATAGCGGTCCAGAGTCGTTCGATTGAAACATCATGAGTTTGTTGGGTGGGTTGACCTCTACTCATATGGGTGTACAACAATGCGATGCACCTTGTAAACCAATAGACATATGTGTGGATGTGTGCAGCGCAGTGTCAATGCATTGTTTCCCCATGTTGTAGAGGTCCAAAACCCCTTCCTGTTTGTTTCACTCGGCGACCATTCAATGTGCGTCCAGCCCGCTATCCATGTGGTAAGAGGTCAGTGTAAAATCCGGGACGGCAGAAAGACCTCGTGGTCCACTTATTCCCCCCATGCAATCCCCATATTCACTCCTTTTTTACAAAATCCCTCGCTTCTCCCCTTTCGCCTGTGGATAACATTTCAATTTTTCTATGATCTGGGTATGGCATAATGGGCCTACAGTTGACGGTTAAGAACGGTCATATACACACACGTATCATTCGTAGATTATTTTAATTAGCACATAAACTGATCAATATGCAAACATGCCGCGGGGAGGGCACGCCAGCTTGGGGGTGATGTGCATGTAAGGCTGTTAAAGCAATATTAGCACATGTTTTGAAGAGCACCCCTAATTTTCAAAAGTTTGTATTGTTTTCACGCACACTTACGTTGGTATTGTCTAGGAAACTATACTGCGAACGAGAATGCTAAAAAAATGCGTATTTTATCACAATAATCGATTTTGTAATTAGAATTGGGATCCCAGATTGGACTTTATAAACGGCAGAGCTGGAAATGCACGTTCTTGTCCGTCCATGATGAAAGAGTGTCACCTCTAGAAAAATACCTCTCAACTTGACTTGCCTGAACTATTAAATAAACCAACGTAATGGATGACGTAAACCATGTACATGGCGCTTTTCCCCGGCATTTCACATTGGATTGGAGGCCGTTTCCAGCAGCCCGTGAATTATTATTCAATCGGGGATCCCCGATAATAATTATTCAGGTAACAAATTCCTAAAAATTTCCTTCGTTTGTGACACATAGACTTTGCGACGTCTAACCATTCACAGGTATAGTTTTACTAGCCAGTTACCAATGCAACCGTGTAAAAAATCTCCAAATTGTTGAAAAAATTGGGGCGCTCTTCAAAACAATTATGCTAATATTTGCTTTAAGACCCCCCCAATTTTCAGCACGCTGTTTACCCAAAGACCCCATCTATTTTTGAAAATGTCACCAAAGGACCCATATTTTTGAAAATTTTACCAACCTGTCACTCAAAGCCCCTATCTTTTTTGGGTGAAATTTTTTTGCAAAATTTTCCTCAAAAGACCCATTTTGGAAAATTTTGCAATTTTGTCACCCAAAACCAACCAACCCCTTATTTTGGGGCACTTTGGCTGTCCTCTCACACACCCAAACAAAGAACACCCTATTTTTTTTTTAGTCCTCTGTCACCGAAGTGCCCCTGGGTTTCGAATTGCCAGCCTACACACCATTCCATTTCAGAGTGATTGACCCCCCAGAAACAATGTTATTAATGAAATAAAAACAAATATTGACGTGAAGAGGCCTTTTTTCCTGCTACGCACCCCTACAATTGAGAATTTAAGGATAAACGTGTCAACGAAGGATTTAACGTATCACTAAAATATGAAGCTCCGATTTTTTTGCCCTGATGTAAGCTTTTCATCAAAATTCACTATCTGAACGAATGAAGCTGGAATTATTTCTTTGGTACAATATTTTGAAGTTTTTAAAGGCTGACTCAGAATTTCCCGAAAGGGCGCCCTCAATTTTAAACAATTGTGTTTTTTGCATGTACATCATGCTTTGGTCCTATAATCACTGTGTGAAATAGTTAAGCTCAAATCATTCCTTCATATAGAAAAGCACAACCTTTGTTATGTACTTTCCGGATCCGGATTTTTGTTATACACAAGTATGGCACTGCTATACTACACATAAATGTCTACTGCATAGAAATACAACGAAAAATCACGATTCATCTCAAACTTTGGAATTGGGCATTTTAGGTGACTCTTTAGTTTTTATTGACTATTTTGTAATAAATACACAAAAATATATTTCAAAAATCGCTGAGCCATCCTTTGTAATTTCGTAGTGGAACAAATACGAAATTCAGTATGTGTTTAATATTGAAATACAACATCAAAATTTGCTTTTTTTCGTTTTTAAGAACAATTTTTGTAGCCAGGACTGAGTAAGAATGACTGATCTGTATATGAAATAACTATCGGCCTACATATGACGGCATATGCTTGAGATCTCTCGTTGCACCTGGGAAAAGATGCATTTTTACAACTCAAACAACCAGTACGGCGGGTCCGGAAAGTACGTAATCCCCTTTCTAAAATTGAAAAAAAAAGTGCGTAAAGTAAATCATGTTGGAAAATTCTCGATACTGGAATAATAACGCGAAAGGCATCGGGGAAAATGGATGCGACCATAGCGATTGCGTGTTCACACTTTTCGGTGTCTGCGAGCACTGAAGTACAACAAAAAGTCAATTTTCTCGCTAGGTTCTATAGGTTTCAGTCCATTACGATAACATATTCAAAACAAACATAGTAACGGCCCTCCTGATTCAAAAACCTCCATAGAACGGCCCTTCGTTTTCCTGAGATTTTGACATTGTAGTTTCATTGCATACAGTCGGCTATGACGGACTGAATAACGTTAATCTCTCGCGCAGTACTAATTTAGATAATATCTTTCGCGTTCTGTGCACAGACTACACACTTTCCGGACCGCCGTAAACACCAGGGTTCTCTAAATACGCCCCCGTTTAAAGGTGCTTGTTCCGATTTTTTTCTATCATGTTCTATAACTACATATGAGGCCTGACACTTGTACACCTGATACCGTGGGAAACAACTTGCGATTTTGATGGTAAACGCATCATTAATAGTGCACGCCCTATTCACTACTTAGCTTGTGCTAATATTTATGGTTAACATTAAAACGCTAGTTTTGTATCTGTACTCTTGAAAGAATGTATTGAAAGCTAAAATTTCGGGACGATAATGAGAAAATAGGGCCTTTCCATCTGATATCAAATCGATACTACTTCGCGAAAATCAGGAGATCCAAAAGACATCGTAAAGTCACCTTTAAACGATTTACTTGTTTGGAGCAAGGTACTAAATAATCCCAATTTAAAAACTTTTTTAAAGAGACATCAGGATATTTGTAGAAAATGCACACAATTGTGTTTTTTTTTCGGAATCTGGGGAACCTAGAATGAAAACCATGTATTAAATCACACCTGAATGGAATACAATATTATTCTGTACGTGTCAAAAACAGAAAAAATAAAACATAACAATAATCTTTATGAGGGCCACTGTACGACAGCAGACCAAAAAAAAATCAAAATCAAAACCACATTTTAAAGCTTTGCAAAATTGCCATTTGGCTTTTGGGGGAATTGGAACTTTCAACGAATCTAACATTTCAAGTTTTGTATGCAGTAATTAAAAATAGTTATCTCAATCAAATATAGTCATCTAAACTTCTTCATCCAACGTTCGTTTTTTTATGGCTAGTAAACTTTACCTGTGTAGAGCAGTCCATACTCACATACTCACTGTATTTTTGCGAAAGGCGAAACGAAACGAACTCCTTGCTTTACACCGCTTTATTCCGTCATGCATGCATACCGTGCATAACGTAATAAAGCGTGTAATCCAATGGGAGTTTCTGTTTTCTTTCGTTTTTCACAAATACAGTAAGCCGTACCATACGATATTGTGTAGAACAAAATTCTGGATTCCTTAATTTTATTACGAAGTTGTGACTTATTGCATGAGGACATAGATTGGGAGCTAACTTATGTCACATATATGTCACATACAATCGTTTCAAATTAAAGTGTCTGTTTAATGGCATTTCTTGCCTTACAAACATATTATCGATGGTACAAAGTACTGCCCAATATTTTAAGAACAAATACAGGCGTTCACCGAAAGTAGGTCGTCTGTCGTGTCGCGTCATTTATGGGGGGGGGGTCACACGAGTCACCAAGGTCACATGAGACCACCACGCGTTGACCTAACCAAGGATCCTGGTTATCTACGAGCAATTTGATAAATCTGACCATTTGGGCGATGACCTCTAATGACCTCTATTATCTTTGACTCTCACTCTTAATAGGAATAACTTTGTGAGCGCACGACTCAAGGACCAGACATGTAATGTCAAGGTGACATGGAAATGTGTGGCAGGTATGTGGAAACAGTGGTTTAGGTTAGCATTTGGGTTAACATTTTTATCACAGACAATAATAATAAAACATACCCATTTGCATTATGACCACACGATAATTTGGTTATCTTTTTAGTATTACATATATAACATATATGCCTTCTGTGGGATTGCTCTAAATACAATATGTACACAATACAAGTATTGTAAGAGTGTGGCGATCTTTGAATAACACAGAACAACGTACGGCAATTGTGGACCTTTATCATTAGACACGGAAATGTATTTTTTTGCCACCCAAAAATACAACAAAAGGTTTTTAACTGCTTTTGATAGTATTGGACATCAGGAATAATTAGAAAAACGCTACAATGGAAAGTGTGGAAATAAGGTGGAAATTTTGTATGAAACATGGGTCAAGTATTTTATTCAGCATTGCTAAGCTTAGAAAAGGGGTTTTCCCTATCTCTGACTTATAGTTTTGGTACAATGGTTTTTGCAAAGTTCACGGTCGTCCTGGGGTGACATTTACAAAGTGGTCCGAATTTGTTAAAAACTGGTCTCAAAATCATCACAATCAAATAAATGAAATGTATACTAATCTGTTTTAAAAAATGTTCAGTATCTTATATGAACTTTTGACCTTTGGCTTGTAACCTTCATAGGCCCAATACAGCCCGGCATAGTTTGCATTCAAAATGTCCTAGACAATTTACACCTAGCACAAAAAGTCTCTCTCATGTTTTTTTCGATCAGTATTTGGTGGGGCCAAAGTCAGACCATTTTGAAAGTGTTCTAAATATACATTTGTTTGCCTATGTCTTGCTCTTCATTAAAAGAAGCAATATTAGCACTTTTTTTTGAAAGATTCGCCCCCAATTTTTCAAAAAAGTTGAGATTTTTTACAACATGTTGCATTGTAACTGGCCGATAAACCATACCTGTGAAGGGTTTAGCTGACAATGTCTTGGTCTCACAAACGAAGGAATTTTGGTAATTAGCATAATTATGATCGGGATCCCCGTAGTATTCAAACGGCTGCTTGCTGTTCCTGAAACAGCCTTCCAATGTGAAATAGCCGGGAAATAGCGCCATGGACGTGTCCTATATACGCTCCATCCATTAGTGTTTTATTGGTTCAGGCAAATCAAGTTAGAGGTTATTTTCTCGAGTTGGCACTATTTCATCATGGACGGATAGAAACGTAGCATTCACTCTGGCGGGTTAAGGGGGTTCCCCCCCCAATCTGGGATCCAAATTCTAATTACATACAAATCGCCTTAATTTATGATAATACGCCATTTTAGCATTCTTCTCGTTCTTAGTATAAGTTTCCTAGACAATCCTCAACGTAACTTGCCAAAATATCAATTTTGAAAATTGGGGGGCGCTTCTTAAAATTTGTGCCTTAATTGCTTTAATACTGGCTTTTAAAAAAGCTGCAGAACTGTGCTGAGAATAGAACCCACAGCCCGAAAGACGCAACCCCCAAAACCAAAAGTTTGCAGTTTTGGGATATTTCATGGGCATTGCGTGTACTGGGACATGAACACGTGTACCACAATATTGGCAATATGCTTTCTCGCTCATTCAGGCGGAAAACCTCTGTGTGTAAAATCAAATACACACGTATTAATGCTTGTATCACACAGTGACCATTGAAAAAATCCAAAAACTGCAACTTTTGGTTGGGTGGGGTTTGCGTCTTTCGGGCACTCTACTCAGCCATTTTTGCACGCTTTTTTACAGCGAGGTGTTATGAAAGAGCAAGACATAGGCAAAAAATGTCTATTTCGAAAACATTACAAATTATCGGACTTTGGCAAACTACTGATCGAAAAACATGCCTAAATATCGCTTCTCTTAGTTGCCAGGTGTATATGTGATTATGTAGCACTATACGACCATTTTATACCAATTTAACAACAATCCTAAGGGACATAACAACGGCCCCCTAATGCAGTGGGGCACAGCAAACCAGCTATACTATGCATATGAGCTATGCTATGCATAATGAGCTAATGCTATAGCAGCACCGGATACGCAGATACATAATGCAAGTATATAAGTTTGACGCTATCGTCCAATGCGGTGCCCTGAGGTGTCACCAATTTGATGAGTCACAGTCAGAGCCTGGTTGCTTGGCGGTTCCGTCCTCCTGGTTCTTTCCGGTTGGGAGCGTTTTCTATTATTCTTAAACAATGACATCGGTGCAACCGCCTGAACCACAGGTCAGATTTGGCGTGAGTGTTAGAAGCGAACCCTACCGTTGAAACGTGATGGGAACCTTTGCTGTACATTTTTTAACACAAGCTGACCTTTTTTTATATTTTGACCCCTGTTGTAAAAATCTTTCTTTTTTTTTTTTTTTTTTTTTTTTTTTAAATTAAACATTCTTAGATTTTTAGTATGTTATTCCAACTGTCCCCAATAATACCAAATTCTGTTCAAAAACATTTTGTTGCAATTATTTGGGGGTGTAGGCTATTTTCACAAATTCAACCATCTACATGTGACTTATGTTATAGAATTAAGCTTTCAAGAGGTTGAAATTCCATACCTCTAGCATACTCAATTAAGTTACCGTATACGTATGGACTTTTGGAGACCGACAGACTGAAAGAAATCCAGCCTACTTCGTCGGATGCGAAGAACCTGCAACCTTAGCATGGACGGGTGACCCTCGAACCCCATTATTATAGCTTCTAATTCGAATCACGTGATCGCACGGCGTGTTTGATCTATATCAATGTTGGTGTTTTTCTTCCACTTCTCGCTTAAAGCTCTGAAGGCACTGTAATGTGAAAGCCGCTTGTACATTAAAGGACTCTCTTAAAATGTGTGCTATAACTGCATTTCTTAGGGTGTGTCCGATCGTTTCACTTAATGATGGCCATATTTTATTTAGAATTGAGCTTCTAAACTTTTTAAGGGCCAACTCTCTTCAGGATTACCACCATTCTTAAAATGTCTCTGATGGCTCAATGAATTATAGATCTGCTTATACCCAACTGGCCGGTTAAAAACTTATTCGACATAAGAATCAGAAATAAAATCTCTGAATAATGATATACCTAATGTGAACATGGTTAAAATACCGGGGTACGCACTTAATTTTTCGTTAGCTACTAAACATTTGAATGACATCACGCAGGGACTTTGCTTCACAAGTTGTTTCGTGAGTCTAAGAATCTTATCCTACAGACAATCTTCACATTGCGGGAGTTCTTTTCGTAAAAACGAAGATCCCCTCTTACTACTCCGTCCGTCTGCGTATAATTTCCATGTATGAATAATCCAGAAATCAATTACATATAATTGATAATTTCAACCACGGACACGCACATGGGTAAATGTTTCAAGATTCCACTAGAATTTCTATCTACCGACGTCTACGAATACGCATTGTGAGGGTGCATTTTTCTTTGTCGGAGATGTGTTATTTTGAGGTTGCCTGAAATAACAACCAATATTAACATTAATTAGAATATGAGCTTAATATATGAAAAAAACAACTTATTCTCCCAGAGGCACCTAAGGTGGCGAGTATCCAGCGGATTTAATTATTTGACCAAAACCTAACCCTTACCCCCAACATAATCCGAACCCTAAAACTAAACACTAACCCTAACCTTCCGTGCTAAAAACCCTAACCCTAAAATCGCTAAAACAAAGGATCACCGATGTTTCCTGATTAATTTGAAGACCACCGTCCTTTTCAGGAAAGCACTGTTTTCACACCTGAGGGTTAAAAACATGCCATAATTATATCATCTGATCCAATGTTACAAAGTTACTTAACTAATAGACTTGTCTGAGTTTCATTTTATTGATCCTCAAAATTACACGTTCCATATGTGCCTACTCATCACATATGGCACATTGAGCACACAGTTAACGACTCGCAAACAAAAGAGAGCGAGAGAGAGATTGAAAAATGAAAAAAATGTGTTGATAACCTGGTAAAATATGATTTACCATCAATGTTTTATATTTGCTCGACCACATACCACCACGGTTTCAATAGACCGCCCTTCGTGTATTATGTGGTGGGGGGGTACTTTCATTTGCAGAAAGTAGAGTACTTACTTTACAATTTCCGCCAGTTCTTTCAATAGTTCCCCTTGAAGCGCAAGCCTGGTTACGACCTATCAATTATAGTTTTCCCGCGATTATTCTTATGGTGACGTCGCCTCCAGTCCGCAACAAGAAAATTGCGGTTCAGCTGTATCGCCTTTGTCTGTTTTACTCCCTTCCAATGTTTGCTAGACCTATGATAAACAAAAATGAATACAGTCCGTGTCTCCAATACTGCTATTAATAATGAATAATGCAGATTTCAAAGGTTTCCACAAAGCTTGGGACACTCCTTATTTTAAGTGAGTCGCCGCATCCCACTGTGTGCATTGCGAGCATTCAGATGGTCAGAGATGCTGATGAAATAGCGATATTCACTACTGATGCTTGGGTACAGCAGCGAATTCATCACCAATTGATTACGCCTTTGTAATAATTAGCGTCCGCTGGCTGGTTCGACCACAAGGACCCGCCGGTTTGGGGACTATCCACTGCGGGGTCGAGACCGTATGTACTTGATTAGTCTAATGTTATTGGGTTGTTTTAACTACAATTCCAGAGAAAAAAGATGTAAAAAATACACAGGCTGTGGTAAATAGAAATCTATAATAATTAAGTAAAAACATTACCTAAATTAAGTAAAATTGTACCTAAATAGATAAGTTCTATTTTACATATTGAAGTATTTTCATAGATTTGATTGAATTGAATGTATTGAATGAATTTTCCACTGCCAGAAATAAAGAATAAAAAAAAACGTATTTTACCTATGAAAGCATTAGCTTAACTTCAGCCTGGTCTATTTAGACCACTCAAATGAACTTCATCGATATTATACTGAAAAATTAGGATTTATTTATGTCACAAACGGTCCCTTAAACATGCATGTGTTATATATACAAATATAATGGTTGCTTTAGTGGATAGTGTATTGACTGAAATAGCAAAACTAATAATAACATAATATGGGTATAACAGTTTGACAGAACGACATAGGTTAATCTTCACATATATCACGGGCTAACTGTATTTGTGCAAAGAAACGAAATGAAAACTTCATCCATGGTTTAAACGCTTTAGTCCGTTCCCTAGAAGGTTTTATATCTGACGGACTCATAGGGCCATTTACAACCGTAAAGTTAGGGCAATCGATTCAGTTTACTCTACATGGACAAATTAGTTTCACGCTTTTTTCCGTTGTAGGTCTATGGAGCCCGGACTATGGCTCCAGGCTGACTATATGTCTACTTTTACACCGTCATTGAACAAGGTCTATGTACCAGATGGTAGAACAATTCTCAAATGAGGGATCATTTATTAGTACAGGACATATTATATTATAATAGTTGTTTAAAGGAACCTGTGATCTTCGCCGAATTTTTATCACCATATTTTTTTTAATGGAGAGAGAAACCGATTTGTTATAATGGGGAGGCACATGAAATATTGGAGTCAACCAAAAGGGGAACATGAAAAAAAACCGTGTCGAATAATTAAGAATCCTCGGGGCTCCTGGGCGTGAATAGCTAGTATAGCCTCACAAAAGATAAGCCAATAACAATTTAAGTCAAAAAAGTGGACGTACTCGACCTAATGATGTCTGTTGAAGAAGGGCATCAATATTGTTTCTCAACAAAATATGGAGGCAGGTGTCTCCATCTTGTCCTGGGGCGTTGACAGTTGCTCCTTGTGTACTAAACGATGTATGCTTGGGTGGTTTCGTTGAATTGGCTGCGATGTGTAGTGCCGTCATTTGATCGTTGTCTCTAACAGACAGATCGCAATGACCCTAATAGTGATGTGAAATTAAGAAATTCAAAGCTTGTATTTGCTTTATACATCATCGTCGACATATCCCAAATCATGGACCACACAACCGATGGAGTTTTTGTCATTTAGAGTATTTATCACCCTTATAGTCGTTACACGACCATCATGATGACTAACACCATAAGCATCAATACCACCATTACCATCATAATCATATAATAGTCGTCGTCGTCGTCGTCGTCGTCATCGTCGTCGTAATTGTCGTCGTTGTAATCGTCGTCGTCGCAATCATCTACGTCGTAATCGTCGTCGTCGTCATTATCATCAGTATCGTCTTCGTCATCACCATCGTATCACTACCATTATAATCAAGTAATCAACCACTCTATACGCATCTCTACTAACCGGCGGAACATTCATTAAACTTCACATAAATAAAATCTTACAGTTGTGTTCTCTTACCACATCAATAAGAACTTTGATTACTTCATAGTGATCATTGACTGCTGCTACGTGTAATGCTGTGAAGCCATCCGCTTTCTTGGTATTACCAACATCGGTAATTTTTCCAAAATTCTTCTGGTAGCACTATTGAAAATGTATCGTACAGATGGTTATGGTAAGTGTTATACCAGGAAGTTCTTTAAAAAATAATATCAAATCTCGTTATTTGTTTCTGCACATTGTGTGCTCGTGACTCAATTAAAGATAATGAAATCAGAAAGAATAACTCGTACAATGATTTATTTTTTTACACTTTACATTAACGAGTCCTTAAGTTATACACTCAATTTAACACTTAATTATCATGTAAGTGAGTTGAAAGACTGACTTAAAATGCAGCATTTTCAGTACTTTTTAAAATCATATTTTAAGTAACACTTAAGCCATTTACGCTCCGCACTCTCAAGCTTATGCCTTGTGCCAATTTGACTTGGAATACACGCAATTGATCGCCAAATTTTGTGTCCATTAAAGGGAAGTTATGGAACTGACCAGGTTATTGGTTTGAAACCGAGGGATTGCGATAGACATGTAGACCTTAACATGGGATCGACAACGTTCCCCGAATAGCTAGTGTGTTCCAGTCCAAATCAATCAGCAGCTGATCTTTACAAATTAGTCACATGTGGGAAAGCAGTACAGTTGAATCTTCAATTGGACACAAAACTAAACTTAATAATTTAAGCCGGAGTCACCAACACCAAAGTCAAATACACTGCAGAAACACTCTCCAACACATTGCAGTGTGAACATTTAATCTTAGTTTAACTTCAAAGTACAAAATCACTCACTGGGCGTTTCCTTTGAGAGCCGCGTGATGCAAGGCGTTGAATCCCTTGGCATTCATAACATTGAAGTCTACCCCACGATGCTGAGATATCATATCCATAATTTCATCGGAGTTGGTATCAATTGCCAGGAATACTGGTGTGTTGGCGAGATTATCCTGTTGTAAGGCAAAGCAATAGTGGTTTTAACAATGAGTGAGTTCGTCTTTTTAAAGAACAATGTTCTGGTATTCACACAATCGATTGGAATTCTTTTACATATCGGAGTCAAGGATACTCGATCTTCTGTCCAAATCTATGAATTTCCAAATTTTATGAAATACAATGCAATTTGGGGATTGATAAAAATCATCTCCAGGAGAAGATTTAAAACACAACCACCGCTGGACCAGCAGTACACATCGGCAAAACAATCTTTTATTGATAACAACAAATGCAATCATATCCAGTCGCTAGTTTCACCGGACTCCGCTGGTGGGCAGTGAGCTATGTTTTGAATCCACCTCTTGATTCTTACAGGATGATTGACATTAACAGGTGGTCTGCGAGCTAAGATATGTCGCAGGACACGAAAACATGCGCCGTGTACCGCCAAAATGCACGCACGGTCAATCCTGTGTGGTGCGGGCATTCGCATCGGGCCTCCTTTGTGCCCATAGTATTGGTGATGGCTGGTTTACGCTATAAAATAATGCGTAAGTACGTATTAGAAAGTAACCACTAATCAAAAATATCAGAGACAACGTTGAAATTTAAGCATAGATAATTAGATATGTTAATTAAACGAGTATTCCTAATACTGTATTATAAATTTTTTAAAGGGTCGTCATTGGACAAGTACTTGTCCGGCATTATAAAGTGTTAAACGATATTACAGAGGTTTTTTGTAGGGTGGAATGCGTGTAAGGTGGGTAGGTGAAATGGTTGTAAATATTCTGCAAATGTGTTTCGAAGGACTTGGGGCTTCAATGCGAGAGGAAACTAGGCAAACACGAGGGATTACAGTTACGGTGACGTTCATCCCGGAAGTTCATTTACTATATTGGCAGACATCTTTCGCACATTTTTACACGCAACGCGTATGTTACCTTCAAGTATAAATTATTGTTGTCAATGTAAACACTTTAGAAAGACCCGATGAGCATAACCAAGTGATGTGATTACCAGTTAATCCCGATAAATAAAAAATGGATCAAATTATAAATTTGAGTGCAATATATGTGAAAAAATGTAAAGCCCTATGTATTGACAATTTTGCATATACTATTATGTTATTTCGATTTTGGCAGCATTTAAAACAGAATTAAAATGATAGGTTGTAATTGGTTAGGATCAAAGGTACAGTTCTAATGTCATTGAACCATTGATTCGATTTTTGAAGGCTTAAATATTATCAGGGTCAAGTACTTTTTGAAGTGTTCACGTTTTGGGCTTGCCTAGTGATTTGACCGTCTGTTACAATTTTAAAAAGTATCAGAGAAATACATTTGGTGTCTAAAAAAAACATAACCTAAGTAATTCACGTCTATTTTATTGCAGTATTTGCTATTAGAGGGCCAGATTTTAAAGATTATTGGATTTGGCTTCCATTTTGAATTTGAAAGTTATGACTTAATGTTACAAGTGCATTCAACTTGTTCATTGGATCATATAGTAGTAGATCTAGTTATTAACTCCATGTTTATTAAATGGTTGAATAGTAGTATCATTTAATGGGCCGCCCTCTTGGATTTCTCAAAATGTCCTCAAGGATGCCAGGTGGCACCCGGCAGCATTCTTCTGTACACACCCCATCTTATCATTTCGCAAAACCTTGTGTCCTACTCCACTTTACGGGTCCCATCACACGTAACTTTATTAGCAGACCAGTTTCACCACCATCCCAACCCCCGGGTGGTTTCCCCCATAACGGACCATGCCACTGAGCACCTCTGTCCCACACCACCCACCATCCTCCCCGTTCCAGATCAGCTTTAGCTTCTACAAGAAGGTGCGATGTCAAGTGCCCACAACCTCCCAAACCATAAACGCCAGGACGCTGCGTGCAAGGCTGTTCCGCTTCCGCGCGTCTTGATTGGTGGGTACACTGTCAACACATTTGACAATAGTGCAAAACGGTTAGACATTCAGCTCTTTAATTATATAACTTTGAAACGCCAAGATTTGAAGAGATCAATAACTGAGGAGCTAGGGGAAAATGCAGAGGATGATTTAAGCTCGACCCAAAATACAATTCGAATCACCAAACTACGTCATAAAAGTTAACATTAATTTACTTTCTCACCCCCCTATTCTTTTGCCGCAAAACCTGTCAAAAAATCGCAACTTCAAGCGCTGCTGATTCGGCCTGCGAAAACTTGAGGGTAATCGGATTTTTTAGGTGATCCCTCTAACCGTTTCAGCTCCTTACCTCGATTACCCTAAAGTTCGATGGGCAAACACAATGCTTGAAGTTGGCGTTTTGCGTGCAAAAGAATAGGAGTGTGAGGAAGTATGTGGCACTTTATGACGTAAGTTGGTGATTCGAATTGAGACATTTTGGGTCGAGCTTCAAATCAACCTCTGGGAAAAAGGGCAACCATACCTGTGCGTGTGGCCTTGCAGCAAGTTTTACGCTAAATTCCGCTGTGACTTTTGCGGCAGAGAGAGCAGTAATTCTGGATTTGGTGTCTAAGGAATCACCAAAGCCCACCTCTAGTCTCCTTTGTAATTGATGGAAGAGATCTAGCAATTGGTCATTTTTTAAATCTGCAATTTGTAAAAGGAAATGGCAAAGTCTGTTTCTAGGGAAGTTTATATACTCAAAACAATACGTTAAGATAACGAGAGTAACGTAAGCATAAATTTTGCCACACTAAAATTATTAAACTCAACTGTTCTCAAGGGATGAGGGGTTGAAGTTGAATTGAACATACAAGGGCCAGAAAGATATTCTGTACAATAGTTATATTTCTCAATGCGGAGAAATGGTTTATGTCTTTAATTCATAATGACATGGACATCTTTAGCATAATAGTGAGAGTAAACTAGAGGCAGGCGAGTTCATTTCGTAAGTGGTCAATGGTATTTTTATTACCTTGCTTCTTTGCCATCATATTTTGCTTTATCTGCCGATAGTAGACATCTTGGATGATTAAACCAAGCTTACCTTCAATTTCTACTTTTGTATCACCGTAATATCAACAGCAACTACTTTGCCCCATTTACCCAGAGTCTGTAGGACAAAATGGAGAAGTCAGTACATACTCCCCCATGCCATAAATTCTGAATGCTTGACAATGGAAATTAATATGCAATTCATATTGAATCATAAGCTTAATCACATTTGGCTTCAAAAGTGCTTGAATTTCTTAATGGAAAACAGTGCCATTACGTCGTTATTCGAATTTGTTGTGATTCCAGCTAATTTCGTTCTGTTTCCAATTCAATCCGGTATTAATACCCAATATACTTGCATAAAAGTACGGTAGTGTTTCAAGCGCATTCCGATTTATTAGGAGGGAGGTTATTCAACTCAATAGGCCAATCCAAGACATTGGTTAATCAGGTTTTATTCAATTAACACCATTGCAAACTAGCTAGAGCGACGATTATAATGGACGATTTTGTCATTACATCTTATGATGACCTATGACCTTGAAATGACATCCAAAATTTGGCACAAATGTTGTATGAAGTTTCATGACCCGTAGAAACTTCAGAAAAGATCAGATTGAATGGCCTGAATACCTTCAAATATTTGGCATCAAATGGGGTTTTTTTTTTCTAAAAGAAGAAAGCAGATAAACGATAGCTATCCAGTGGCACTAATATCAGTTTAACTGTCTGTGGTATTCCTGTGACGTACTAAGCATGTTGGTACTTCTCTCAGGCCCTCCGGATTTTCTCTATTGTAAAATCCCAATGCATCGAAAGTGTCATTTTTAATTCGTCATAAATTTATAATTTTATGACTGTCCATTTCAGGAGAAGCCTAACTGGTGTGTGATTTTTTTGCAACATTAAATGGCAACATGCAGTGTCATTTTACATTTTGTAACAGGCATAACAAGCCTAACTTCCAGAAAAATGCGACCTTTTGTCGGGGGGGGGACTTATTAATTGTGACCTGTACATTTTCTCCCATCTGAACCAGTTCAGACGAGACAAAATAAAGTGAGACCACACACAGACCAATACGGCCGAGGGCAGTTAGTGTAAATTTTCCATTACTGGATCACGCGAAGATCTGACTTATCTTGGAACCACTAGGTTAAAAAAAAAACGCCACCCAAAGGCAGGAGTAAATTCAAAAAGACGCGCCCCAGCCAGGAACCTAGAGGGAGGTAAAAGGTTACCATTTCAAAGCGAACTTAAAATGAGTTAAAATGACAAGAAAAAGTGGATAATACTATGGTTTGAAATAGTCTCAGATTCCATGAGTCTGCCATCCGCTCTCTGTAGCGGGCACGAGTTTAAACGATCCAATTCCAATTCCTGGACGTTCAATGTCATATCCTTAATTCGACTGGTTCATGGTGCTTTCATATCTGGCCAAATAGGTATCAAATGCGGTGAAGTAAACATACTTCAACAGAAAAAGTACGGAGAGCGGTACAGATTGAAAAAAAATGTATATCCGGCGACCAAATCACTTATTTGTTGGTTTAGAGAGAAAAGTATGAATCTCTCTCCCTATCTCTAAAAAACAAAGGGGTGTTTCGGGGCTTTATTAGGAGTATATATTAAGTTCATATTCATATTAATATTTTTTATGTGCATATTATTTATTTCCATTAATATCAGCAGACAAAAATGTACAGGAATTGGATTTGAAAACACTGAATAGTAAGGATGAATAATACACCCATTGCAACCACCAATACCATTAATTTACACCAAAACACACTAAAGACAATTAACACAGGTGACAAAACATAAACAAAAACAACGACAAATGCACATGGTCTTAACCCTCAGTAAAATTCATAAAAATGACAACATGTGCCAATATGACACGACGAATAGGGACACAGAGCTGACCAGATAACGAAAACAACCTTTAAATTGAGCATAGAAACCAAATTAAAATACATAATAGGAAATGGATACACTTTGATTTGTAAAAACCCCTAACACGTGCACTTATTGAATGGGACAAAAATAGAAGAAAACACCATGGCCACGATTCGCCGCAGCACAAAGACATCAACAGTTACAAATCATTTGATCAATAAGCTCATAATTTATTTATTGCGAACTCACAAAAAAATAAGTAACAATGTTTTGAATTAACCAAAATTGAAACTTGAATTAAGTTGTTGATATCATTTCGTGGTATTCAAAAACAATTTGAAAAGTAGTTCCATCATGAAACTCACATAACAATGGAAGGTGATCCCTGATAAAACAAACCAGGTGATTGATTCGGTTTCGACACACTTTAAGTCAATATCCCACATACCTACGATAAAGATTGGAAGTTTCATTCGCCCACTGAACGTCAGCGTGAGACCGATAAACTCTTAGATCTCCAATTTCCTATTTCAGTCACGATCCCTATGCTACCTTCACGCCTGAAAAAGAGAAAACATTGGTTTCATGATATCATTGTCAATCTAGACGCCCGTGTTTATTCTATACTCTGTCCAGCTCGAAGTATGAAGTAACGACGCGCGCCGTTTCTACATTGAACCGGACTTTCATCGCGCGAGTTTTGCAAGTACAAGCGCACTGCAACATGAAAAGGCGGCAACGGGATAATACGCGCCGCGTCACCAATTCATACTTCAGACGAGACAAAAGTACTAGAAGAAAGAATTCATAGAATAAAAAGCATGATGGATATGACATCTCTGAGGGCGCCGCTAATCTTGTTAAGATCCCACCTAATTTTCATTAAACAATGAAATGTTGCCATAAAACATTAAAAGCATCGTGTAGTGAATAGATCCCTCGCGTTTTTACCATCTTGTTTTCCCACTTCCAGTCGGGTCCTCTTTTTTCTTTTAAAAGTCACCTGGAAATATCACACAGGATTTCTTTTGACAGACATCGGAAGGGACGGTGACCTCCATTCTATAAAATAATAAGAAAAGGACACAATTGTGAAATAGCATACTTAAAATCTAAATGAAAAATTACCTCAACGGAAATTCCACGGATAAAACAAACTAGACGGATTAACCCTTATACCACAACATGTATATAGACCCTGTATCTGATTTGGTTAAAAGTAGGCATAAATTCAACTGTTCTTAAGTATTGAACCAAAAATGAACTATGCCCTGGACACTTTCCAACGTAAAAGACTGTCGTATGAACTATTAATCCGTATTATTAGTGTACATATTGAAGCTCGTGTAAGAGATGAATATAAGAACCCTGCGCATTTTGTTTACTCGTAAAAAACTGTGGGGAGCGTGTGTAGTGTAAGTCTGATACAAACAAGTGCCGAATGGCTGAATCGCAGCATCGAGGATTATAATTTGACCCACTGATGGACGGCAATTTGCAGGCAGGGTGTAAAAGCTGCAAGGTGGTAAATTGTTAGAATCTTGCCGACCAAAAAAAATGGCAAGAAGTCAATTACGGTAATCCGTTTTGGACTCCAAACATCACTTCCACAACACAAGAAAGTGATTGCTGAATTCTAACAAGTTTTTGGACCCTAAGTTACACTAAAAAGAGGAACCCCGACTGGACAGTGGAAAACCAAGATGGCAACTTTCATTGTGAATGAAAAAATTAGGGGATCCTTAACAGATTATAAAAGGGCTGATCAGAGAGTGGCTCATGACATAAGTTTTTATTTCTATGATTATTTTCTTCTAAGTAATAAACGGACGGTTAGTCTGATTGACTGATATGAAAATTCAAAAATGTTTTTTCTTTTTCAGGCGTGTTGAAGGTTACAGAGGGATCGTGACGAAATAGGACCTAGTTACGACTCGGGGGACATAGTATGGTTCGATGATCACCTTGGGCCTATAGTTACAATACCATGCCCCTAATAGCAGTCAATATTTGTATACTACGGGTGGATTTTATGTTTCAGCTATATTTATCTTTTCCCATGGTATTAGCCCTTGGCAGAGGATCCTTAAAAAATAACAAAACACAAAAGCCAAAATAAAAGAGAACACCCAGTGGGATGGAAACGTTTTTACTCCTTAATACTAGACAAACGGCGTCAAAGCCACAATGAGTTGATGAGATAGGTAATCAGAGAACTCTAGATGTAAAATCTATTTTAATTTTCTATTAATCCATGGCATTCATTGGGACCACTTCTCTGTTAATTACCAACTTCACACAAAGGAACTTAGCGGATCGAGAGAATCTAATACACATATGAGTAGACTGGGCGCTTCCATCAGCCCAACTTACGTCTACTTAATATTCTTACAGGAGGATTATATCAGTAAACACGTTAGACAATGCTCTAGTCATTAATAATTGCCTTTCCCTTTTGTGTGGGCAATACGGTTTAAAATAACCTAATAAATTGTATTTATTCACATCACTAGTAAAATCTCATAGATAATAAAAAGGAACAAATAAAAAAAACAAGTCACCAGATCTGATCTGTGCTTCAGGAGACGGAGTCAAAAAGCTCTCGCAGGGCAATACGTAAAATATAAAAAGAAAATGATTCAGAAAGGGCTAGTTTTCCTCAGAATGGTTCGCATTTAGCATTGTATATGGAAACCGATGATGAAGTGATGGCTAAGCTTACTAATGTTATCCCGGAAACTTTTGAATTTACCCCCACTTTGATGGTAAAGGTTTAGAATATTTCTTTATCCTGGTTAGTTGATCCGGAGAGCTGTACCCACGACTCCCAAATTCTCTGATGCAATATATTCCACAAACCATGGGCTCGATATCACATGCAGCATATTTGTTTATATCTTCCGTTGATGAGCTTAATTAATGTTTAGTAAATTGGACAGTCAACTCAGTAATGGAAATTTTTTAACACATTTCCAAACAGAGATCGGGGATGAGCTGGTGGACAGTACCGCGGACTAGGAAAAAAGGGTGGATGTTTTCGCCCCGACTAACCCGGGCAGATCACAAGCCAATTCAAGTTTTTTTTCAGAACACTTCATTTGGGAGGTAGCCGGTTGGTTTTATAAATGTAGCGGATAATGCCGCCAAGTAAATCCCCCTTACAGCAAAGAAACTGTACAAGGATGTAAAGATAGTAGAAAGAAAGTGTCTATCGGCACGACAGTTGCACTTACACTCACCAGGTCCCCTATAGCGGGCAATGGCCTAACGGTGACATATTAAAGTGGAAGATTGATCATCGTGAACTGTCGGAAACCGAGATAAAACTTATAACACCACACCCCGTAGATAGTGGAAGAAAATTATCGCTCATTCGTCAAATGACCGAAGATTCTGAGTTTGATTATACACGTGGCCTGAATGAAACAAAAAAAATAAGGTTTTCTGAACTGCCAGAAAAAATTGGTTTTTTTAAGGGATGCGATTTCAAAACTTAAAAGCCGGTATCACTGCTAAGGTTATTTCCGGTTTTCAACCAGTCTACAGTATATTGGTCTAAACAATGAATGACACCGGAACAACACGTCACCATGAAGCGCGGGTGAACCGACGCGGTCAAGTTTGAAAGCAACTTTCAAATTGTGCCATCTTGTCTTTTTGTTTCTTAACATAAACCACGGATACATTCACGAAGAATGGTCCGCCACAAGGGTCTTTAGAATCTATATTGTAGTATGAAAGAAACCTATAATGTACGCACCTTCTCTTGCTGTAAGCTTAAAAGTACAGAATAGCTAAGCACATCGAAACCCTTTTTTGATGAGCGTAGAATGATTGACAGAAATTAGAAGGGCCTATACACATATTGAAACATTTATTTTAAAGAAACCCAGATGTCTGCGATTCCGCGTATATTGATCAACGCAATTGCCACACGTTCCGTTATAGTCAAGGACTTTCTAAATCTCTTGTAAGTGCTTAGTTTTGCGTGTTACCTGCATCAACTACTAGAGAGCTTGAAGCAATGTTTTTTAGTTAGAGCCTATCAAGATACTATTCGGTTTCAATTAATAAAAGAATAATGCAATGTTGAGGCAAACGTTTTGCTACAGTCAATTTATCTTTCACTGTATGCCCCCAATGGGTGATTTTGGGGCCATTATTTTAGGGGTAGGGTAACACTTTGGCAGATTTCAAAACCTAGTCCCAATGGTCCTATAATTATTATCCTATATTAAAATAAACAAATAGTCTTATAAGGATGTGTGATTTTTTAAATCTCTATTTGGTTTAATTGGGTAATTATAGGCTTATAAGGTAATAATGGCATTTTTGGGTTCAAATTTAGCAAATTTTGGTATTTTGCTTTTTAAATATGTGATTCATAACATATACATGATGAATTGAGCTAATTTTTGTAGAACCAACAAGGCTGGTCAGTTTGTTGTAAAAGTTTGAAAACCCACTTTTTGTACATTTTTAGTAAATGGCTATAAATTATGCAATTTTGTCCCAAAAAATTCAAAAATAAATTGTGATTTTTTAACATGTTGAATAGTTACGGGACGATTCACTTATTTGGGCCCCTTGATAGTACATAATGGAATGGCTCAAAATTCTTTTTATGGTTCATTGTACATTACAAAGTCACATAATCAGGTAAGTCAAGAAATAAAGCATATTTAATTTTGGCCATGGTAAACAGTAACCACTAGAGCTGTGAATGAACTAAAGTAGAAAAATAGTTATAGGACAATAACTTTTGAGTTATTTCCACCATATCATGTACTGCACATGGTGCTGACATTTAGTAGAAAATCTGAATCGTGTATAGTCCTCAGAGCAATTACTGTTTTGCCATGGAGACGCGCCAATGATGCATAAAAATGGGATTTTTAGCATTTTTGAGATTACGGGATGAGTTGAACTATTTTTTCGTGCCCCTTAATGGTACAGAATGGCTCTAAGTTATATTTTTTGGTTTCGTATTACATAACAAAGTACAAAGTCCAGGAATACACTATCTTAAATGGTTGCCATGGTAGCCAGGACCCCAAGAGCTGTGATGGCTAAGTAGAAGTTAATAGAAAATATTTAAAGACCAAAACTCTTTGATTTATTACACCATATCATTACTGCACATGGAGTGACATTTAGTAAACATATTAGATCCGAGTACAGGTCGCAGAGCCATTACTGCTGCCCTGGAAACCGCCAAAATATGCATTTCTAACATTTAGCATATATTTTTGAAGAATGTCATACACATTCCAAGTTACTTGTCAAAAAAATAGTTACAGAGCAATTCATGACAAATTGTGGGCAGTTGTGCATTTTTATATAAATTCTCTGAAAATTTGGCATTAGTTTCAATGAAATAGAGTTAATTTCACAAGTAACATACGAGTTAAGGGAAATCTCGCAGCTGGGACATGTTTCACATAGGGGAAATAATGTTTACATGGCATGATTGGGAAACCTACATTGCTTGTTGATGTACGACTTTGGAGTTTCAATTTGAATGGAGTATAAGCCTAAAACCGTTATATAAGTCCAAGTAAATTTAGCTTCTCTTACACAGACACAGGGGTCAAGTAACTAGAAAACGCCTCAATTTCAGTGGAAATGGCTCATATTTATTTGTAATGTAATTACAAGTAAAATAAGGTTATAGTTTGGACAATGTAAATTATAGTAACCAGTTCACCCAAAAATACCCCAGCAGCCCCTATAGGGGTATAGGGGGTAGTAATAAGGAGGTGCGTAACTTGTTAATTTTCACATTGCCGTGGCGAAACTATTCTTTAATTTAATTGTGAGAACATTACAAACAATATGAGACATTTCCACTGAACCTGAAGCATTTTTAGTATTTGACCCCTTTAGAAAGCTAAATTTAACCTTTGCCCGATAATAACGGTTTTCAGCTTATAACTCCATAGGGGTAAGTCCGGAGATAGTACCAACTATGATACAATTTTGTTTTAATCCTTGTGATCATACGAACAATTTGGTATGTAAGTCAACCACAATTGGGATCACTTTTCACTTTTGAACCCTGGATAATCTCTTCTTGCGAGCCCTAGCCGCTTTAAGCTACACCCTACAAATGGCCTCATAACAAAAAAAAATTTTTTTTTTTGTGTATGTCATAATAGTATTAGGATCGCCCTGGTATAAATGCCCTCTTTTGGCCCCCCCAGGTGATACCGGCCAACATGCCTGGCTCCCCCCAACCAATTTCATCATCTACCACATGTTTAGTGATTGCCTTCGATGACCTCGCATGAACCTTGAAATTACCCCTTAAAATTGGCACAGATGGTGATCCACAAAAAACAAGTTTCATCATCCTACAACACGATTTGTCAATTACGCTCATTTGGCATATCCAAGAATGGCCCTTTAAATAAATTCCCACATCCCTTTTACCCAATTATGAGACCTCTCACAATCACCACATATGAACCTTGGGCCAGTGGTCTTTCTGATCAAGTTTGGCTGCAATGGCCCAATGTTTGGGCAGAGATAAATTCCAAACTGTAAACCAAAATGACAGAATGCCTTACTTCATCACATAACCTTTGACCTCAATCTGTGTACAACCTCAGGCATTGGGCCTTGGGGGACTGTGTTTATAACTGGCCCAAATTTGGTGCTCGTAGCATTTGATTGGCGGCGAGAAAACAAATGGATATATTTTCAAAGATCCAGGATGACTTCTTCTCACCACATTGGATTAACACCACAATTGAACCTTAGGCCAGTGGTCTTCTTAAATCAGGTTTTGGCTCACTCGGCGCCAAGCATTTTGACTTAAACAGAAACCAGTCAACCTAGCAAAATGATAGAATGCCCTTTAAATCTACCTACACTAAACCCTTTACCCAATCTTTGTACTCCTCAAATCCCACCTGTAGGGGTCAGTGCCTTATACGACCAATTTGGTGATCGTAACATTTGATTTGTGGCGGAAAAACCAATAGATTTTTCAAAGAAAGCCCCTTTAATCGGCCTCACATGAACTCTTCACTACAACCGTATTACATACACTTGCATATGAAACTTGGACCAACTACTTTTGAAACAATCCCTGTGAGAAATTTCAGACATTTTTTAAGCGAACTCGGTGTCAAACATATTACGGATTTAACCTTTGATGACTTGACATTTTAACCAATTTTGTCTTTATACCCTCCCGTAACCATACCTTGTAGGTATTACAAACTATAACCCTTTTAAATCCCTTGCAACAAAGCGACACTTTGGTTCCTTTTTACAGCATGCCAGCAATTTTCATTGATCCCTGTTTTAAGAATTGACCCCTCCCTGATTCTGCCCACACTTTCACATTTCAGCTAAATTTATTATTGATCTTCCTTAGAACACAAGCCACTAATATTATGCTCTGCTCTCTCACGGTCACGAAATGCTCCAGATGACCACCTACAAACCTACAAGCGATTGGGCAACAGATAATAAACCATTCAACCGGGGGCCGGGGCGGGGGGGGGGGGGGAGGGAGGAGGTGCGGGATTTCGAAAAAGTGGACCTTTTTTGGTAAAAGTGAACCTAACAACCCCCTAACATGGTTTCTTTTTGGGGGATATTTTGAACTTCTTTTTCGCCAAAAAGATGTCTTTCTTGTCATATTCTCGAACTTTGGACCTAATGTCTCATATCTGATTAAATTGTCTTTGGTTGGTTGTGGGGTATATCACTTTGGTATGTTAGGATAACTTAATTACAGTATATTCAAAAATCAGATTTTTTAATATTTTTTTTTTTGATTTTCTGATTTAGTAAATCACTGATAGGATTGTCTTTAATCGGCCCACAGACCTCTCACACATCGAGTACACCCTATTATGAACCTTGGGCCAGTGGTTCTTCTGATCCAGTTTCGCTGTCAAATTATCCATCGTTAGGAGCGCTTCCGTATCATGGATAAACGCGGGCCCGGATCAGCTTTACTCAGTTTGAATAAATCCTGACATACCACCACAAACCATTCCCGATGACTTGTGGATCGCTAAGCCCAAGCGTTTGGCAGGAGATACAAAAAACAGTCAATCTAATAAAAATGGAACACACACCCAGACTGACAACAGCACGCACACCACCGAATCTTCTGCTGTCACCATACCCCCTCCCCCCATATATACACCCAGTTTGATGCAATCTGTGGGAGGAGATTGTCACTTTTTCTTCTAATGAAAAAAAAAAATGTCCCAATTCAGAGTCCCCCCCGTGTCATTGCTTTGAATAATATGAAAAGGTTCACCCATCGACTGTGCACATAATGTAACACATTGTCAATTTTAGTGCCAGTTGGAGAAATCAAACCTGCCTAGACATATACCAAACTTTTGGATGGGAAAACTAGTCGAAATGTTAGTAGCAAGATTTCATCATTCAAAATGAAATGGTTAAAATAACAATAGCAAGAGCAAGATTAATACATAGCCTACATCACACTCGAATTACCTCATACCTACCACCCAAAGTAAAAAACAAAGACCCACCCACCACCCAAGTAAAAAAAAAGACCTCACACCCACCACACCGACCCCCATTCCAAAGTAAAAAAAAAACAATGACCCATATACCGGGACCATCCCCTAAAGTAAAAAACAAGACCTCATACCCATCACCAAATCGTTGAGCTCGAATCGAGCAATTTTACATCCAGTTTTAAAATTATTGCTCATTTTGGGACTCGAAATGAGTCCTTTCTGACCTACTTCTGCTATTTATTTTGGATTTATTTTCTGATGCCTTTTCGATATATTTTAATTTATTTTGATAGCACCCTTTACTTACAACTACAACCCCACTAATAGTGGGGTGGATTATCTTATTTTCAAAATTAATCGTTAACGGGTGGACAAAAGCCCATTTTTTGTGGGCGGCTCTTCGAGATACGACACAAATGAATTTTTAAGCAGAGGAGCCCTCTTGGTCACTAAAATTGTCAATTTTTATTAGAAAGATTATGTAGCAGCTAATATACTCACTGCAGTCAGTAACCGGCATTTTCATTGGGGGGAGAGGCGGGGAACAATTTGAATTGGGGGAACACACTCTCACCCTCCATATGCATGATTTAAGAAAGTCAATTTTAATATTGAATAAAATATTCCACATGATTTGAAATGCAAATAATTGTAAATCGACTTAATTTAGAAAAAACAACGGTTGTGTTCGAGAACCTCTTTGTTCATGATATTGTCAACTAAATTTCATGCCAAATTTGGAGCTTTAGTCTTCGCCCGTGAACTTTGATTATGATCATTGTGCGCCCGGCAGCATTGTAAATATCGTTGACAGTTCTCAATGCCCTTTGCCTGTCACGTTATCAATGCATGTATCCCACAATTGAGAGATTTATTTTACATGTCCTACTTTTTAAGAAAATAAATGTTATACAATGATTTTAACAGAATTTCTTGATTGTGAAATACATTCTTGAAATTATTCATCATGCCCATAGTGTAGATGACTAATCAGCCAATCAGCACAAAATATTTTTAAAAAAGCTCACAACCACCGCTACCAAGTGGTGGTAAGTGGATTTAATGACAATTTAATGCATTTATGCAAGGCACTACTAAGCACACCAGCAACCTGTGTAGTATTGAATTTGTCAAATAGAAAATAATAAAGTGGATTAACCTTCAAACTATTCATAAGGTGATTTTGTTCATAATTGATTAATAATTTATAACGTCCCCCCAAAAAGGTTATTATATGAAAGCCATTTTGAAAAAGAGCTCTTTATTATGGGTACTTATCAAAAATCCTCATTATTGGAATAGCCTATAACTGCATTAACACTTTAGTGTATAAGGGTGGGGGGGGTGGGTTTTCCCTTTTTTCCAGGTACCCGCACACTACAATTTTGGCCAGTTTTTACGACTAACAATATACTTTTTCCGACTCATTTGTTTGTGATTGTGGAACTTTTTGAACCCCACCCCTTGTCCGCCAAAGGGAGTTTCAGTAAAAAATATTAAATAAAACAAGTAATTAAGAATATTTTCCTATTTAAATATTTATATATTCATGTAATCAAAAACATATAATAGAAAAGTTCAGTTAACCATTTATATGTTGATAGTGATCACGTTGCCTTTTGCCATATCCTCCATCACTCCACTTCCTACATTATACCATACCTTTACCATATCATACCTCTTGGCCTGCCCACTGCTGGAGCCAACAATGCACAGACAAGGACTTTGTGGAATTCCAGGCGGTGAAGGTCATTAATCTCAGCAATTCGGCCAACAGCGATCACTTCTTTAACATGCAATCACAATTTTGTTTATGCGCATGCGCATTATTAATTAAGCTGCTAAAGGAGCGCGTGGCTCTTCAATCAGCTATTAAAAATTCCACGCGAGTACGATCTTCACACGCTTTTCCGCAAAGTCTCTGGCGTTGTAACCGCCCTGCTTCATGCGTGCCCGTGATTGATTGTATGTAAACAAATACAACCCTATTCAATTTCCAATTTTATCTCTTTGGACTTTTCTGATTTTTGAGCATTCACAAAATTAGTGGAGAATGGTGCATTTGGACTATTTAATATCATGTTCAGCTGATTTAGATAAGTTTGTCAGTATATTTATAATATTTTGAAGAGTGAGGTAGTTGGTGAGGCATGTAAACAATCATGGTATCTGGTGATCAGTTCCGGGGACATTCAAACTACTAGTATTTGCCAGTCTTGGTAATATATTTGTGTTGGTAGTTTTTGTTGAAGGTCAGAGTCCACTGGCGTTCAATTGAGTCCGAGTCCATCAGGTCTGAGTCTGTGGCGAATCCGAGTCCATGGCATGGGGCCCTGAGGTTCTAGTCCATGGGACCCGAGTGCGAGTCCACCGAGCATGATCCAAGCTGAGTGACTCGGACTCGCCAATTTAGTCCGGACGAGTCAGTTTTTCTAAACTCCACATCGTCGTGCGTCACGCCCCCGCGCACGCGTCAAATCTGCAATCGATTGCGTCAAATCGTGTCATACAGGCGTAGAAGAGCTGAATGTTCCAGACACCCAATTCCTTCACAAAGGAAATATAATTAATATTAAAAAAAAAAAAAACAGTGGGGCTATCTACACAGGGCACCAGAATCCCGCATCAATGTATGTGGTACTTCCAAGATCCAGATGTTGTGAACGTGCGGTGGAGCCTGTCTGCACGTGCAGCATTTTCTGCCAAATTACAGCATGATGTTGCGACACTCAAATCTATCGTGTAAGTGCGTGCACGTCAGTGCGTAATGGAATCGCGCGTTAATTATTAGGCGTGACACTGTGTGGATGCGATAGAAACCGCGATAGAATCGTGTTCCTATCCGCACTCCCTATATTGTTCGATCTCAAGTTTGAGGGTGACGTCACGTGCGCGGTGGTTTGCACCCTAGAAACACACAGCGCTGGCCTTTCCATTGAACAACACGCACGTGATAAGGCACAAACGAAATGCTAAAGCGAATGCAGATTCACGTCATTACGTATACGGTCACCCTCAATGACTCAGAGACCGAACAGAGTACGCTGTGGGCTGTGCAGTGTCACGATACCTCTCCTAGTCCTTGTATGTAATAATAATACAACCATGCAACCACTGCCACATTGATCCGCCTCGTTGTAGATAGCCCAGTAAGTGATGTGTGGGCATATAGGACATTTTTGACAGAAACACATGTATCATGGGTTAATGGACTACTTTGACTAGTAGTAGCCTATGTTACAATCCGACAATACACAATACGTGATCATCAACAATTCAACAGTGCATGCCAAGCCTAGCCCAGCCTGGCTTCAAATACAAAATCGCAACTAACCGGCTCGGGCTCGGCAATGGGTGACGAGCTAATATACTAGTCCCATCTCTGTAGCAAAACATCCACTACGCTACTTATACTCTTCCCATGCAAACAACTAACTTGTGGTCTGGCTGACGGAAGAGATGAAGGCACGGCCAATTTGAAACAAATCCCTAAACTATTCAAATTTCAATTTTTTTTTTCGCAAAATTTCTTCATCCAACATCTTTTTTGATTGCAAACGTTGCCCCATATAGCGTTTTCTACCTATATGCCAAACGCTGTAGAGGTCTGTTTGTTAGATTAAATGAAATTGATGCGCAAACCTTGGGCCCCAAATAGTCGAGTTTAGCGGATATGTCGGCATTGGTCTTACCCACAGTTCGCAACCTCTAAATCCACTTTAGTAACGAAATATCACTGACCGTCCGCTGTGGAATTCAGTGAAGCCGCCAGACGTTGTACCCACCCCTGGCTAGATCATTTTGAGAACCGCTGTGTGTGGACACGATAAGAAGAATCACACCTGAACAAACTAATTGGAAATTACACGGCAGACAATGCCCCCTACCAGAAATATGAACATATTAAAAAATTATATCATTTGTGTTCGTATAGGTAGATCGGACCTTTTAGAACTCATTACAACTTTTTCAGTCCACATACCGGTTAATATTTTTGTGGAACGAGGCCGTGTAAATTAGTGTTCTTTTTTATGATTTAAAATGTTTTTGCCCTAATTTTTATAAGGTGTCTTTGTGGAAGTCTATTTTTATTGCTAAAGTGGTTATTGTCGTATGACCCGGGCATGTGTGGGACAATTTCGTGTCAAAAATTCCTTTGGGAAAGTGGGTAACTTCGGTGTTTAGAAGTGCCAAAATCATTTTGACTCCTCAGATAGCTGTTTTGGCTTTCACATATTCCATGCTCAGAAGGTGTTGGCCATTTTATGAAATAACCCATCACCCTCTAGAGAATGCCCCACATTTCCCTGAGGTTGGACCCAAAACTTGCTCAGCACCTTGAAGGGTACCAAAAAAACACCTTCAAAACATTTCTTCCCCAACCTTTGTAGTCTTTAGACAATATGCCTCAAATTTTGTCTTCTCTACAGGACCACCAGGAGGCACTTGTAAAAGATCCTCAAAATGTGGTCTCTCTCGACAGGATCACCAGGAGCCACTCGTCCGAAGGTCAAGCGAGCACTATAGACCACATCGTATACAAGGCGCTTATCGTTATTCAGCGCCTTAAAGACATGAGGAGATTGACATAAAAAGCGCCCCCATTTTTTATCGAACCCAGTTTTTTACATATTTGGAATCCTACCAATGTTTGATCACACTGAAGTGAATAAGCCCTCTTTATGTAAGAAGACGATCATTTAGTAAGTTGTTTCTGTCGTGCACGACAGAAGTCAAAGCATGTTTGCTTGTGGACCGATTAGAATAGCAGGCAGTGCAAAACAGGTTTGCGGTTATTTCTTTTGCACCTGTTTGTCCAATAACCTTCGACACGTTCTCGGTAGGTGGTCTACAACCCGCTCCAGTGACTGATTAGAGAAATTTTGTGTCCTAAAAAATCCCTCCTGTCCCTTTTCTGAAGGCTATAAACTTCCAGAATGGGGTTAAAGTTGAACTCTACTATTCGAGTTTGAGCTTTGGCCTGGCCATGACTTTTTGTCCCTTAGGAACTGTTAGGGGAGTTATACGTTCCTATATATTTAAATACAGGATTGCCTAAATAGTCAAGTTTTTGGGTTAAAGATTATGTAATACAGGGCATAATGCAGGGTCATTAGCTTTTGTGTTTTTTGTTTTGCAAGTTCGTTTTTTTACCAACAATTTACATCATTCGACCCCGATTCATAAATTCACTTTTAATTGCGATTTGGCGTTGGGTCATCCCTTCACATGTGATATGAATTTCATGTCAACATTTCCTTCACGAAAGTGGTTTTCTTGCGTCGAGTACGCCTCTTACGTGTGAAAACCCAAATTTATATCAATTTATATTGGTTGTGTTGCTATGAAATAATTTTTGGTGGTGACAGGTAATGCTATTCAAATGTTCCTACTGTCCGCACCATGATGGATGTCAAAAACTAATTATTTATTGTGTGACAACTATTTTCTACTCACATCTCTAGTGGTCCCTGTTTACCATGGCAACCATGAAAATCTTGCTATTTCTTGATTTAGGTGTCCTTTATTATGTACAACAAACCCCAAAATAAGTTTTGAGCCATTCCGTGCCACCAAGGATCACGAAAAATAAGTTAAATCGTCCCCGTAACTCTTCAGCATGCTAAAAATCACCGTTTTTCATGCATCTTTTGGCTTCTTTTTCCATGGCACGTAATTGCTCTGAATGACCTGTACTCGATTCAGATATTTTACTATGTCACACCATGTGCAGTACATGATATGGTGAAATAACTTCAAAGTTATTGTCATAACTATTTTTTCTACTTTTAGTCCCTTACAGCTCTATGTGTTACTGTTTCCATGGCAACCATTAAAATATTACTATTTCCTGACTTTACCTGATTTATGTATACTTTGTTATGTACAATGAACGTAAAATCCTTTGAACCATTCTTACTATCAAGGGGCACCAAAATAGTTGAACGTCCCTTAACTCTTCACTCAAATACAGGTTTGTTTAGCATTTTTGGGAAAAATGGCGTAATTTTATTAGCTATTACTAAAAATGTACAAAAAGTGGGTTTTCAAACTTTCCCCAAAAAAAAAAACCCTTTTTGGAAAAAAACCCCCAGCATTATCATCTTCTACAAGAAAAAATTAGTTTCATTCTCATGTATGTTTATGGAATAACATATTTTAAAAGCAATACCAATTTGCTAATTTTGACCCCAAATGCCATATATTACCTTAAAATAGCTATAACTACCCTATTGAACAATATACGTTTAAAATCACACTCTTATCAACCTTTTGTACTTACCTCAAATAACAAGTTTTAGGATCGTTTTGTGTTTTCCGATTTTGAAAGTGTGCTCGAAAGTGGTCCCCTACCCCTAAAAATATTGCTCAAAATTTGACCCTTTGGACATACAGTGAATAATAAAAGCTGTTATAATCAAATCGTTGGCCTGTATTTCAGAATTTTTTCTTAGCCAACCCAATGTATATAATGACATTTTCTAACTAAAAACAACATCAACACTTCCACTTTCTAGTAGGTGAGTCAGCTAGACCCCCCAAAATCCAGGGTCGCATCCTTGACTATTAGTTGTGCATGTTTGTAATTTAAAAAAAAACTGTCTGTTTACGGTGTCGGATGAACACCTTAGGCCAGAAATACCTTAGTTCCTTATGATCTTAATTTTATACAAACTCAAATTTATTTACCTTGGGATCCAGAAACTATTTTCACGAGAATTTGGAATGTCCCAAAAAATTACTTATCCAATAAACACAATAAATGTACATATGTTAACTAGATAGACCTTTGACGGTTTCTTTCACTGTACCTCTATATTGGGTGACTTATCATAAACCACTGTGAGTTCAAATATGTGTGTTTTATTATAATCTACTTTGTAAAGCGGTTTACAAAGATTCAATTTAATCACGACATAATATTTAAATGGCCGTTTCGCACTTTTAAAATTTCACGATAACAACTGCATAACGGGGTAGCCAATAAACGTCTGTTCTTTGAAGAAATCCTGAAGAAACATTGTCCATCATTTCTACACGTCCACCAGGTCAAACAAAAAAAACGGAGCGAACCCCTGCCTTTGAATAGTGGGAAAATTGCCTCCTAGATATGCGAATCTGACAAAAATACCGCTACTCACTTTTTTGCGGTGATTTGTCCATATTTTTCATATTCTCTCGACGTTAGGGATATGTAAACAAAGAGAGCTGTCTGTTCTCAAAATATATCAGAGGAATCCCACTATATCATTTAGAGTGTAAATCAAACTGAGACTTCCCCTTTCTAGTTTTTCTCAAAAGTTAACATAATATTTTATTATCTTGGCAAAATTAGTATACAACATTATCAAAAGCAAAACCAAACCAAAAACGAAAAATTGTAAAAAAATATGGAAAAGTTTAAATTCCTTCTATTGTACACAAACACGTGTACATGAAATTTATAATGCTGATATCATTTTTCTTTAGCTCTATGGCTTATATATATCACATTGCGAACAAAAAACACAACACTTAGTGACCTTTCAAGCATTGACTCATTTGTTTTGTTTGAGCTGTTTTGGGCATACGGTTGTTAAATGTTGTTATTGTTTGACTTGAACGCACACAGGTCCATTTGGCATATCATCGCAGAAATTCATTACTCGTATCATGTTTTATCGTCCATATAACATCTGTTGCACAAATCATATCACTACAACGGCGGCATTTTCCATCGTAATCTTCGATTCCTCGTTGGCTACATTCATCACATAGTTGTTGGTTGTTTTACACCTATATTTATGTAGTATTAATCATAATATGAGAACCAGCGTTTTGACAAATAATTGTGTTTTGATAAGTCTGAAGATCATACTCTACATATGGCGGCGGACCTGGAAGGCAAGCTTGCAAGGTCGAGCCCCCCCCCTAACAGGTTAACGTATATCTTAAGCGGCCCATCCTTAAGGAAGACTAGAGTTAAGTTGACCCTTTGTATAAGTTGTAACCTTGGTCCTCTTCTGGATAGTAACTACAAATGCTCGAGACTGCCTGAAGGCTTTCCCGGAGGGCTGGTCGTGCAGCTATTGCAACCAATTCCCCAGAAATTTCGGCACTATTTTTCTGATAATTTTAATGTCTAACCAAAGAGACAAAGCTAGACAAGGTTCCATTGACCATTTAAAATATGTAAGGAAGAATTAGCATGACTTGAAATCACTGCATTGCCCGAATCTAAATGGTAGGATATGTTAACATATTGATGGCAGCCATCTTATTTGTAACTGTTCGTAGAAGTCTCGTTTGTTACAAATGTCCATCACTGTTTACGATTAACTATCAGACCGCTTTTTCCGAAAGTGGTCAATGGACACTTTCCGAAAACAAAACGGTCCTATGACTGCTTTCGCCAATGCCATATAATGGACCGAAGAAGAACAGGATGAAGAGAAGGTGAATGACCCCTGACTAGGTGGTTAAGACTTATTTTGAATAATCTTTATCTAATTTAGGTCATATACAATTCATAATTTCAGAAATTGTTCACATCATGTGAAAAATCTTGACTCTACAGATTTCGGCGCGCAATGCAACCAGTCGCGCTCGCACCTTGAACCACATTTACCACGGCAGAAGATCTCAATATTTCGTGCACGATAAAAGACATTTTTAATAACATGTGTGATATTCTCAAAAATAATAAAATAACCATTGTAATGATTATTATGTTTTACTCTAACTTTAGAGATTAATCTATGCTTGTATGGACTGGCCTGTAAACGTGCGTGCAAATTTACCGTCATTTAGGGGGAATTGGCAAACCGATATTTTGCAATTTTTGGATTTGGGTGACTCAAATTTTTTTTTGTTTTGTTGAATTGAACATGCATTTTTTTTAATGGCCTCAAACGTGCACACGTATAATTCAAATTAAATCGAGTAGACGCTTGACCCCCCCCGTCTGCAACATTTCTGGATTTATAAATTTTCAAATCTATACAAATTTCTCTTACCAATTGAGCATTATCGTACATTCGTTAAATCATGTTTGCCTCGTCGTCCCGCCCGGTAGTTGGCTAGCTTGCCGTAATCCCACCCTATCCAGACCGCAATCAGCTGCAGGATTATTGGTATTGCCTTATTTAGATCAAACCTAGGGTAGTAACTTTTCAGTGATTAACCACTGCTTTAAAATAATTGATGTGGTTTGTGTCACGTCTACAAGGAGGGACCAGAAAGTCATGCAGTATTTGGATTGGTGATGACATCATTTGTGGTAGCCATTGATTTTTCAGAGAGTAATAGAAAATTCCAGGTGACTGGTGTAAATCTGTTTATGACATTGACTGAAATCCATAGTTTCCTATGATGCCACTGGTAGTGTATTCTTTTTCAGCATTCCTACCGAAGTCGAATTTGTTGGTAAAATACCGAAGGCTTTACTCTGCTACCTAACCAATTGGTTGACAACAAAGACGGAATGATAACTATCGTTCTTGAACAGGCAATTGCGTGAGGGCTGCCGTCTTCCGTTCTCTTTTTGCCCGGCTTTTTGCCCTTTTGCCCCACCCTTGTTCCCCCCTGTCCGCCTCCCCCCTCTTCCCCCCCCCCGGCGGGGGGCGGGTGGGTTTGGGGGCCCTGGACAAAAGGAAGAGGGAACGTGCGCACGGCCGGGGAACGGCTAACGGGCCAAAGGGGGGGGGGGGGGGGCGCGGGGGGGTTCGCTTGGACGGAAAAAGAAAGGGCCCAAAAGGGGGAGGAAGGGGGGCAAAGAGTGAGGGAGCAAAAGCGGCAGCGAGGGGGGGGAGAGGAAAGCACTTAGGAATTGGCCGTAGGTTCGGCAAGCACACACCAAACAAATCGGTATGAGTGCATCCCTGGATAATCGTTTCGGACTTCCATTACACGTAAAATATCGGACTTCGGTAGGGCTAACCTTCTTTTTTCTGCCCTGTTTATTGGAATGGAATGTCCCATAAAGATTTGGGGTAGGTTTAACACCTCATTTCCAGGACCCTTAAACAGGGGCCATTTATGCAACATTCAAAATATTAAACATAACTTGACAGATAACATATTGGGAAGTAAGATGTACGGTCAGATTGGGGTTGTTGTGATGAGGTGTGTTAAAAATCATCCAATACATGTTGGGATTTAATAAGTCTGAAATATATGGTAAAAAGCACAGATCATTACATACAGTGTCAGTACAATATCAACATAATTCATGACGTGTATGATTGCTAAATTTAAGCGACAATAGCTTTCAAAGACCTATCATAACATAGCTTTCGAACATTATAACATAAGCTTTAATAGCGTGTTATAAACAATTTTGAGAACATAGCTTTATTAAAAGCATATACCATAGCTTTCAAGAAATGTATCAGTTTTTCTGCCCACGGGTCTGTCCGTAAAATTAAGGGTACCATTTTATATTTTTGGTAGGCTACTTATTCTTAAAGTTTAGCAAAGTGTAAGTTAAAAAACATACTAACATGATCAGAAAAAACACTGGATACGGTAAACCTTTAACAAATATTTGTTTTCTGTTAAAAAGTAATTGTTTTATGTAAATGACAAAAAAGTGAATTTACAGGTACAGGACAACCAAAATCACAATATATTTTTAGCATAAAGGTGATATCCCTAAATTTTACCCAGTTTAAATGCTCAAGTTGGATGACTTCTTAATGATTAGTGAAAACTAGATCATTTGGATGGACCAAATTAGCTATATGTATTTTCTATTTTACAATTTGGTATCCTTGTTACCTTGTAAATTCCCAAATGGTCCCTATTTTGAATAGAAGGTATCATATAGATTTTAAAAGTTGAAATTATGCAGGTAAAGATACCTAAAAATATACAGGGTGAGTAAAAAAAACTTGGACCCTGATTGTGTCCGCCATTTGAATTGTAAATAACATGTATCTAGCATACCGTGGTTCATCGAAAGCCATTTCAATTTTATCTTTAATTGCTGCAAAAGATAATTCCAACCGGATAAGTATAGGCCGAGCTACAGTCTTTTGAATCAAGCAGTCGGCTTTCCCCTACCACGGATTCCCATTTGAATGCACGGCGACCAAAGATCCCCAAAATGATGATAAGGGTTATGTCTATGTTCAAATTAAAGTGAGTATCTGAAAGGTTGTACAAGCCAGAATGATGGTAAGTTTTTATTTGAAACATTTTTTTCAAGATGTGGCATATTTTGATCTTCAAATTGTAGACAATACTTTAAACTACAACAGGTTGTCGCCGATTTATGTAACTTCATATGTATGATTCAATCAACTCCTCCAAGAAAAACTTCATACATGTATCAATTTCATTTAGTTTTCAAATGATTGTATGGGGTCATGAGGCACCAGTAGCAACATAAAAGGGCATTGGTGGTAAATTGTGATGAATTTTGTCTGGGGTAGGTTAAATATCGCTCATTTATTCTGCAGTCAATGAATAGCCCGATTTATTCTGGACCCGAAGTGCCTCGTTGAACTATGCCATCAATGTAATTATGAATCCGGGGGACCAGAGCGCAAAAAAGACTACTTTATTCAAACGACTGTAGCTCGGTCTATACGTAACCGATGTGAATGAACTTTGCAGCAAAATAAAGACAATGAACTAGCTTTCAGATGATACCACATATGTTAGATATATGTTACTTAAAATTCAAAATGGCGGACACAATCTGGGTTTGTTTTGACTCACCTGTATAAAGTGCTGTTTGAGTAAACAATGGACAAATTACAGTGATATTTGGAGCAAAATGTACGAGGTAAAGGTGTCCAGGGGCTTCCCATGCCTGTGACATTTTGGGGTCCATGTTACATCGGAGGATTCTTAATCGCCTCCCGACCCGTAGTGCGATTGGCATAGGCATATATAAGAATGACGTATTTTTTCAACATGATCTAAACTCCAAAATTTAAGAAACTTTAACTCAAACTGGTGAAGTTCAAAACCAAAATATGCATCTTGTATCATATAGGGTTTTGGAGACAGACGATTTCGGCCACCATAAGTTTAATACTCCCGATTTGTCAAAAAAACACGTTAGAATTGCCTCCAGTCTTCACTACAAAGTGGGAAGATGCCCATAGCTAGAGAGAGATTCCATTGTACACTTGCTGCATTAGGGACTCATCACTATGCAGTCCAACGTTTTACAGGATATATAGCTTATAACAACTTCCTGTGCACTTGGTCCAATTAATTCCCACTTGGTCCATTACTTGGTCTTTCAATTCCCGTTTCGTCAACCCTATTTTGTCCTATTCCACACAATACATGCACAAACGTGGAATTTCTCAGAATTAATCCATAGCTATAAATCTCTCTAAACACGTGAATATTCTATGAAGTTCTCTACAGTTCTAAAGACTCAAAATGTTGATCTAAAACATTTTCCTTTTTAAAATATATTAATTATTACCTCCTTTAAAAATGATCTTCTAAGCCTTACCATATTCCAAGTGGTTATAATTACTGAAATTGGGGGAAATAATATGTGAATTCTTCACACTGAGACACGCCACGTCTGACATCGATACAAAAGTATTAGGGACAATTACCAATCAATATGACTTTAGTGCAAATGTGGTTGCAGTGGATCAGCGTTCGCCTCATAAGCATAAGGTTTTTTGTGGGTTCGAGCCTTAGGCTGTCGCCATGTGTTGTGCCACTTGGGCAAGGCACTTTAACTCGATTTGCCTCGCTCACCCAGGGAGTATAAATGTGTGGTACCGCTATGCCGGAATGCAAAACCAACTCGTTGTGCGCGAGGAAGTGGCGAACCCCCCACCCCACAGAGCACATTATATGAGGGAGTCTGGCCCAAACGCCAATGGACAGAGAGAGGGGCACTGTAGCCTGCGGACGCACCATTTGCATTTTGCATGACTTACTTTCGTGACGTTTTGGGAGAAAACCACTGTTGCCAAGATGTCCTTTTCCTCCATCTTGTTCACCCCACTCCCAATACGGTCCGCACAAACACGGACACCATTAGAACTAGTTACTAATTGTGTCAAGCCTATTTGTAAAATAATTCACAAGAACCAAGCCAAATGGCACACTCAGTTCGTAATTATTCATCAATGTTATTGTGTAATAAAAAAATTGAATTCCAGACCACCCAAATGGAAGTGACAATAAAAGGTGAAATCTATAGCACAATTCAAACTCCAGCTGCAAATTTGATAGTAGGGTTATAATGAGAATCCCATTCTAGAAGTTAGGGGAAGAGGTTTGAAGCTGTTTTGCATACATGAAGGGTGCTGACTCAGAATTTTTGGGTAATACCTTTTGAATCCCTTATAATGAGACAAAATACATTGGTGCACATGAAACACTTTTGATTGATTTCAAATTTACCCCTGTACTAAGTTTACCCCCTTATTTTACCAAGTTCCTCACCTTTCCCCGAAGTTGGACCCAAAAATTCTCTTATTCAGCACCCTTCAATCTAATCTCTAGAAAAACATCTTCAATCCTTCTTCTTCCCAAACTTCTAGAATGGGAAATCTCCTTCATAACCCTACTATGGCTGAATTTTCCGTTCCCCTGGTATTGATTACATCAGGCGTAAAGTACAGACGAGTGAGTAAAAATAATGGACCCTGATTGAACGTTTTAAATTAAAAATATTACTAACTTTGAAAAATTAAAAAAGCTTGTCAATCTTCGTGCTATGAAAGTTTGGTGTCAAAAGCTTAGAAAATGTAAAAGGTAAATGAGTCTTCACGTACGGATCAATCTTTTTGCAATGTTTTAACAACTGCTCGCTCGCTGAACTACCGTCTCAGCTATTGGACACAGCAACTCATGTATGAGATTCCAACACTGCAGATTATCACTTTTCGGAGTTTTGTTTCTTCAAGTAAATGCTTAATTAACTGATAACATTATCGCCATAAAATTACAAGTCTATTACACAATTTCATTACACTGCTTATGTTATTTCTAATTGGACAATTGGTATTGGAAAGGAATTTCTAAAAGGATATGTATACCAATGTAGTTCAAAATAGTTTGGCGATTGTTCATTTTTCTTGCATTACAATAGTTTTTTTTTAGAACATAAATAGCAGTCCAGAAATGATTGTTTTTCACCTCTAATTAGTTGATGGTGTTCGCTGCGTATCCCGGTTGTAAAGAAACTGAGTGTCCCCCATAGAGAGTGTCCTGGCTACCATAGCAACATGTACGGAATAAACCGTGACCATGTAGTCCGAGGCCATTTGGCACAGTGCTGAAACCCAATGATGATACAGCACTCAATTGAGAACCAATAGACAGATGGGTGGTAGGACACTCAATCACACACACGGACACTGTATTTATAACACCGGTATGTCTATGGCTGTAAAGTAGTCGTGTGACACCAGAGTAAACGCTATATATCTGAAGATAAAGTTTACAATACATTTTGAACCGTAAAGATGTTGATCTATCTTTTCAGGTAAGATAAGGCCAGGTAGAGCTTTATAAATATATTTCCAACAGGTTAGAAAATGCTTCCAATGGTCATTAATCAGCCTTAAATCCGTGTCCATTTTCTAACTCTGTATATCATTTTCAGTTGAATTCCATAACAAAATTTTTAAAAAACCGTTTTTGGAGAATTTCTATGACCTTTTATAATCAAAACTCCATCATTTTTTTTATTTCTTTGCGTCATTTACTTTTAAAAATCCCGATGTAAAATAGTTCATAATCGATCTTTAG
>JAMKCH010024689.1:0-49157 GCA_023653785.1 Ophioderma brevispina | reverse complement strand
GAATTACTTCACTTCCCATAACTTTATGGGGGAATCCCCCAGATCATGCAATGTTTTGAACTTTGATCTTAAAGCATGAACAAGTTGACTCAGTTACTAAGTTTACATCCTGGGGAATTCCCAATCACCTGTGTAGTTGTCAACAACAGGTGCATCTCTCAACACAGCACTAGGGGAATCCCCTTTCTCTTTTTTTATAGTAAACAAAGTACTTTTCCCGTGAGAAATCTTTTCTCAAATAAATTGTAAATCTAATTAATATTTTTAATCAAAATTTTGAGGGTAATATAACACAGTCAACTGCGTCAGTTGACGGATAGAGACGGGGAGTGTGTAATTTGGGCGGGCCTATGAGGCTACGTTGCAGAAAAAATTTGACGATGGACTTTGATATCATATGTAAATTAGTTTCTCGCCAGTCATCTGCACTTGTAAAGACTTTTAAGCTTCCAGATCGGATTAAGTCTTTTTACTGAGGATGCTTAAGGCAAGGATTAACCGGTCATGTTTTGGTTTAACTTTCCGCCCATTTCTGGTACATTTAGGCTTCTAACCGAAGGTGTGCATGTCAAATCAAACTTTATATCATGTTAGTAAAGAACATCCAGACCAAATTTCAAAGAATTCCATCGATCAAAACCATATTTTTTATCATGATAATTGTCACGGCCTGGCGTGATCGCCCAAATCTCAGACCTAAATATCGAGCTGTCAAACCGGCTGTGCAATACTTCAATGTACTTCAGTGAGAGGTGGCACCGGTGAAAGTTTATCATTTTTAATCCACTTCTGTGCCAATTTGAGGAATTTTGACCGAAACTTAAATAAAATATGATGCACAATTAGGGGTTCATTCATAGTATTTTGGGTATGAACGCTTGTTTATGCCCGAGGGCTTGCCCGTTCATGTATACCGTACTTTTTTACTAACTATTACTTGCAAAATTAAATCATTACATATCAAATTCAGCCTGAAATTGCATGATATTTGACCACTTTTGGCGTTCGTCACGGCAGCCATGCATAAACTTTCGTTTATACATGGTCACGTGACGCGTATTCACCAATCACGTACGCTGATACATACGAGGTATACATGAATGCACAATTACGCCTTTTTGCCAGTGGGACTTCAGGAGATACTTTGTAGTGCCTTGCATTGCCAATGGGACTTGTTGTTAGTAATGTTACTCCCATCGCATGTGAGTCTGTCTATCCACAGACTCACACTAACACCAATAGGAAACGAATACATACATGTTTACTTTTCCTTATTTGCAAAGTTTATCGTGCGCTAAAAACCCTTTCAAAATGAGTTATTTATGTATTCGAATTATGCCCTGAATGCATGGTTAACATGTTTAAATACAGGGTGAGCCAAAGAAACTTTGAATGAGTCTACATAAGTACATCATGACATCTTTTGCTTGCTTTTGATACCTCTGTGTAAACTTTCGAATATAAAAAATGTCAAACTATTTTATTATTCTGAAATCAATTTATGGAATTCTACACCCAAACTTTGAAGCATTGTGTCAATGAATGTATGAAATTGTTCACATATCTTTTTCGCGGAAACTTTGAATGCAAATCCTATGCAATGCAGCCGGTTGACCCACATTTTTCACCGATGTCTTCATAATCTGATTGGGGTGCTACTTTGGGGAATTAATAGTTGAACATAACCAGGGTTGTAGCTAGACATTTTTAGTGGCAGTGTTTATTTGACAATATTTGACATTTATAAGGCTATGGGCCTAAATTGCTAAAATTTGGCATGAAATGATGACCATTGTAACAGTTATTTTGCTCTTTAAGTGATGGGCTCTAGAGTTAAAATCTGGTGTTGAGTGAGTGGGCTCTGAAGTTGAGTGGTGGGCTCTGCCCGCCACCCCGCCCACTGTAGCTAATCCCTGAACATAACACCATTCACATTCTTACTCCCTTTCTGTCTGTCTGTCTTTCCCCTCTCTCCCTGCTTTTGCCCGAAGCTTAACCCTAACGAGCCGGCTTTTTCAACCGCCGGTTTGGGGGGGGGGGTGGGGGATGCGCCCCACAGTATCTCGGAAACAGATTGATGAACTATCATTGTACCAATGGATAGCTCTGACCCTCGACCCTCCTGAGTCCATTGATACCAAAAAAAGTAACAACATACCTTGTATGACCTTGTATAAAAATTCATGTTTTTTCGCCATTGTTTTGCAAGCAAACTTGGATTGGTTTGCCGATGATGTGTGTCAAGTATACACACACATGCTCTTACTACAGAAAATAGAAAAACATAGTGTAACTGTATCCACAGCACAAAAAACCTTGATTTCTGCTGTTCCAGTAATTTCAATGGGAAATAGCTTTCCTTTGCACACAGTGCACAATTACGTAACACCGCGTCATAACCCGTAGGTCCGATTTGTTTTAAAAATGGTTTTATCGGAAGCCACAAGGCTTCACAGAAAAAGTCATGTAGTTTTGTCGTTACAAAAACATATCAACTAGGTGAGATACGACCCCCCCCGTGGCCTTTTAGGGTACTGCTGGTCAAGGACTTTATTGTCGGGGGAAGGTTTAACACACACCAACTTATGGGCCTATTTAGTACAAAAGTTTTGGGACGCCAGCTATAGCTGGAGGACCACTAGCAATCCGTTGTGCGTGTGGATGTGTGTGTATGTGTGTGTGTGGGGATATGTTGTGTGTGTGTCACTAAATGTTGACCTCATTGAAAGTTGAACTTCAATGGGAACCCAAACTTCTGTCATAGGTTGCACAATGGGATCCCTCATTATGTTGATGAGACAAAGGTTCATGTTGTGAAAGGTCAAGGCATGTGAGGTCAAGTTGAAAAAGGGCCTAAAAATGTAAAATTGACCTAAATGGAAAACTTCAAGTTCAATTGGAACCGAACTCGGTCATAGGTGCACCATTGCAATCATCATATGTTGATGAGGTTAAAGCGTATGTGCCAGGGTCAAAGGTCATGGGGCGGCCCAACCGCTATATCTTTGATTATAGCGAGCCGCGAAAGCGCGAACCGCGAAATTCTCGTTGTTTTGGATCCAAAAATGAACCGATTTTAATCCAAAATTTCAAACTTGGATATGCTTCGTTGAAAACATTTGAAAAATTGACCATGATCAGTCACATACTTAAATTTCAAGGCCTATTTTTTCTCATTCAGGTGGATTCACATTACTGCCCCAACGTCTGGAGAACATGCCATCTGCAAGAAGCCAAAGCCAAAAAAGAACCGAGCTCCAAACTGCTTGGATTGCCCTAGGCTTGTAAAACACATGGTCAAAGAGCTACAAGCATAGCCTTATCCCTCAGATCAGATTGTTGAGCCACCTGTCAAGGGTCCGACAAAAGTACCATAATACAAAGAAAGGTCTTCTACTATCTGGCAGGTGGGTTCTGCGTGGAAATCAGAGACCTTGGAATGCTGATAAAGAAGTCTGGTAAGATCGTGGAAAATTTGCCCCGTAATCTATCTGTAGCCTTACGTTCAAGGGCGCTACAATTTCATTTTCATTGGTCACATATTTGAGGCAAATGATGGTACAGATAAATTAGCAGAAAAGAAAAGAATCTTGCAAGTAGAGCATATCCCCTCCATAAAACTAAAAAATATTAAATACCATTGCGAGAATCATTCTATTTTCTATCAAGCTTGCCAAATTAGAAATGCACAATTCAGTGCAGTGGTTTTCAAGGTCTTCAATAGTTTTTACAAGATGGAAGTTAAGCAGTTGATGATGCTGTCTTTAGGAGTTTGTGATAAGCACTAGAAGATACCCTTGCAGGCTGTGCGTGAAGATAATCGAGATGTATAGAATAGAGATGGAATGGATTGCAACTGATGCATTGTTTGGTGTTATGTCTCTTTTTTGTGCAAGGAAAGTGGAGAATGGATGAACTGAAAATCCGGCATGCAAAAGAGTAGTTGTATTCTTCACCTCGGTGAAAATATTCTGCGTTATACATTATAATCAAATTAATAATTAGATGGACATTTGGTCATTGCTCACCCAAATTGTCAAAGGTGACACCAATGAAAATCTTGAGGATGCCGTGAACACAATAGGTACGGATGTGTTGTTGTGTCCAGCTAAATTTTCCAACAAGGATGAAAAGATATACTTAGGGCACATAGCCCTTGCTGCCCAACCCTCCCCTCATTTAGCTTGCAGTATGATAAAATTATTTTGACTATAGTTTGGTATAGGTATGGGTTTGTATCCATTTGTATAGCTAGCATAGAGTTTCCAATGGCAAGGACAGTATTTGTCGAACCCTGGACTATCCCAAGACTCGTCTGGCAGTGTTAAGGGCTACAATTTAGAGTGTTTAACCCTAACCTGTCGAGCGGATTACTAAATTGCGATCGATCCCATGCCAATTATTCGCCAGCGGATATTTTTACCTTGGTGACACATGCTGATGCTGCCAGTCGACATTAAAGGGGAGGACCCGATTTAATTAAAGTCTTCTAATTGTTCATCTGATTAGAATGGCTGTACCAAAAACCCCATCGTAAAGTTTGTGCAATATTTCAACCCGTTATGAAAGTGAGAGCTAAAAATGGATTTGTAATCCCCAAAGAGTACTTTGTAAAATTAATATTGGTCGGACCAAAATGGTGATTTTTGAGATCATAACATCCAAACCAAAATTATTAGCCCTAAAATTTCAACAGGGTTAAATGAGAAAAATAGTTAGCTTTCTTCTGATACCAAAAGTTTTGACCACTTCTGGTAAATCTGGGGTCTCCGGGGATGGCGATTTAGAGACCGGACCATGGACTTTAATTTGTTTTTCCGCAAAAATTATGCTGTCGGACGTATGGTTATTGACGGGGTTGCGCTTACGGCTGTTGGACATTTACCCTGCAGGAGGCCGGAGGGAGTTAAGATCCCAATTGGGTGTAACTGTGAGGGCCCTGTTATCTTAATTGTGATAACTAGCTAGCTAATGAATGGCAAAACTTAATAACTGCAGACTTCGCTTCACACACGCACACCTGTCCCGATCTGGTTTTGCCACATTGGGTGTTGGATTATATGAAGTACAAGACGTAAGGGTTATTCAGACCTAATGAAATACTGTTTTAAACAACAGCCATAGTTTGAAACTTGGCTTCACACTTAAAATGATTTTTAACCTTAATTATCATTGCAGATTGGGGAGGTCTAGATTACTATCGGCAACTCGTGCTCGAGAGAAAGCAGAGCGAGAAAGGAAGAAGTACACCCGACGTCGCACATATGCACATGGCAAGAGAAATTCCTGACACCAACTGGCCTCCAGGCGCCGTAGTGCTGCTCTTTAAGCACCCTGTCGACTTTGGGGTAAGGCATGAAGTACACAGGCAATAGGACCAAAATATAAAAGTGTACCATATCATATACGGGCCGTCCCAAAAAATGTTAACAATCAGGGCAAAGGCATTTTGTTAAAAAAAAATGAAATTACACATGGGTCTTTGTTTGGTTGCTCGTAAAGCCATTTCATTCCAATCAATTGTAGAACAAAAGATATGCTCTATCACGGCGACAGAGTGCAAATCGGATTGGTCTGAATTGCATTGATGACAAATTTGAAGATGCAGAAACATGATTTGTAACATACTGTATTTGGCAGTTATTGATTGAACCTACTGAAGACATGGCAACTCATTTTGAAATTCAGTGTGGTCAGTTAAAGTTATGAACATATCTTTAGATCAGCAATAAAATTAATAAGTCAGTCTGTATTTGAAGACATGGTGGCCTTCCTAATCACTTATCTTTATTACACTGAATCGCTGAAACCAAACGACAATCAGATGCTTCCCCTTGAATTCCCAAGAAAACCTATATTGTATCACAACTAATAACAAACCGCAAACGATAATAGGCCTACAGGACAAGTGGAGCAGTCAGATTGCAAATAAAGACACCAGGTAGAGGACCAACAGACCAAGAATGGACCTGAATAACAAGGAACGCAAAGGCACATCTCTCATTGGAAAGAGTTGTCTGGTCTGCAGACCCAACGATGAGTGCTTGGTAAAACATGGTAAACACGGTGGACTGGTATCTCAAAATTTCCTTAAATAGACAGCAAGATCTATCATTTTGTCCTTTTAAGATGGAAAGAAGATGTGCACTGAAGTCAAGTGTATTCAAGTTGGCTTTATGCATATCAAATGCCTGAAGGCCAAAATGGGAACAATTTTGCACTCTTATTTCCAAGGAGCAGATCTTTGGTTCCGATTGGAATGAAATGGCAAATAAAGCTTACTTTATTCCGTTGAAAGGAATACCAAACATAGAACCATGCATACTTTTGTTTTTAACAACTTCGGTTTTGGATGACTTATGTGTAAAATATTTATGTAATTGTTTGTAAGATGTGATAAAATCTCAAGTATTTTAAGTCCAACTCTGGGTTTGATCATTATTGTATAGGCCTACAATTGCTATAGTGGCTGGAATTAAGTCTCCGACAGAATGGAACATACGCCAGCGTGAAGGGCGTAAATGCAGGGACAGCGAACATAGCAACGCGATGTGAGTTTGGTCAAATTACGCGACAAATCCTGCAGAAAGGGCGACGCTTGCACGGGCTATTTGTGCGGATGTGAGAAATAAATCCAACTATAATAACTTTGACAGTATACAATCCACTTCAACAATAGTGCTTCATGCAGTCGGGCACCAGACAAAGCATCTTGCTGTATGCTGAGTGGCATATCAAAATGCCTTCTGGCCTTAGTAGACTTGGAGGATGATCACAGATTCAGCAATTTGCGTGTGTATGCAGGCTTCTTGAAAGTTCACAAACAAAACCAGAATAAGCAATAATCAGAATTTAGAAATGATGTATTGCACTTCCATCAACATAATCCTGCACAAGTTTACAAAATTGAATATACTGAATTATCATAATAAAATTTTTTCTTTAAATGTTTACACTGCTTGAAATCGGAACTGATTAAACTTTTGGTAAATGTATGAAGATCTCAGTTTGGTTTTGGAATTGTACCGTGTACAGTTGCGAGCACTCTCTAAAACTAATGGGTGTGTCGGAGTATCAAATTCGGGTACCTCACGGTATTCGGTGTTGCCTGGTAGGTTTAGGGTTCATGTAGGATTCACTCTTAGTCAGGCTTTTTACATGAATTGCAGGTTGAAAGAAGGTGACCAAGGAGTAGTGATGCCACTATCAGCTCATTGGAACCAATAGAGGCGGTTGGAACCACTTGATCCAGCAATATTCACCCAGCCTGTTGTACTGGAGAAAAAAGGATTATAAAAAACAATTTTGGAGTAGTGTAGATTCGATTCCACTTAGAAATCAGGATTTTTAAATTGTTTATCTGTTAATATCATGTGATCAAAGAATGCTGTAATAAGATTAAGAAAACAGAGGTTTAACTTTCCTTCCAATAAACCCTCACCAGTCCGACCTGCACTAAAGCAAATCATGGTATTTGAGTGTTGATAAATGCCTCGTGGCCTTAAAATGAAAAAACAAAAAAGTCAGTCGTACGTGCATTCTGGCCCTGGGGCATTTACCCCACAAGAACCTGAATGCTGATAAGTGCCTGCGGGACTCAGAAGGCAAAAGAATATTAAAAAATCAATACAAGCCTTGGACTCTAGCTTCACAAAACAATTGCTATGAGTGCCAGCTGGGCAAATAACCCGTAAGACGTTTCAGTATTCACAACTATAAAACTTCAAGCTAACCACCCCCCCCCCCAAAAAAAGATGGCTGCTGGGCGTTTACCCCTACGAATGCCTTGAGTGCATGCTGGGGTTTCCTTCTCAGAAACCCAATGCTGATTCCTCTTATTGGAGGAAATAGTTATACAGGGGGGAAATGCCCAGGCAGCATTTATAATGCCACAAGTGCCAATGGGTGCCGGCTGGGCATTTAGTGAGTCCTACAATTCTAGAGTGCCTGCGGGGCGTTTAGTCCATATGACTCGGAATTTGCTGTTGAGTGCTTGCTAGGCATTTAGCCCATGGTTAAGGTAGGGCTGTCGTCGGCATGTTATTTTTATGGCGACATGGTGATATAATTTGATCACAACATCAACATTAATGTCGACAATTAAATTTTAATACAATTTTATCATTCAATCAAACTCTATGCTTTACCTAAATCTGTTCAGACTGGACACATGAAAACTCATTACCCACATGACCCAGTAAACTCCAAGCAGGTGTCACATTGGGATACTGTTAGTGTGGAGTTTGGGGTTAAATGAACTTAAAAGATGTTAAGTAGGCGATGTTAAGTTCAATGCCAAATATGCAGAAACTACTCATATATTTTACGGTTCTATATTTCATAGACCCTTGTTATATTCATTAACCCTAACCAGGGCCGGGGTCGTTTTGCCGACCAACGGCCCAAATGCAACAGTGCATTCTATTTTATTTTTAATGGCCCAGAGGCAAGCGAGAAAACAAATTTTGAGTTTCATTGCATTCGGCTTGTTGTTCCCGGCACAGGAAAAAGTAGCGTGGTAAAGTTGTTAACGGCCAGATTGCAACGAAAACAATCCGCGTAATTTTCCCGGAGGATGGCCCAGATGCAACGAGGAACACGCATCCATTTTCCCGGAAGACGGCCAGATGCACGAGGAACATCGCGCCTTTTCCGGGGAAAAACGTTTTTCCAGATGCACGAGGAACATGCGCTTGCGAATGCAATGAGAACAGGGATCCTAAATAAATAAATAAATAATGGATGCGTAACTGCACACTGATCTGCATGAACTCTGTAGGCTTATAGTGCGCCAGTCGTGCGTGGCGCTATACGCTACGTCATAGTCGTGCGTTGCGCTATTACGTTAAGTCTGCTCCGGTTTACGTCGTGAATGCGTTTATGCATAATTAAAAGTGCTTATCGAAAAAATGTGGCGCTATCACCATCGATATCGAAACTGTCTATTTGGGCATTGTACACATTTGGTACCTGCTGATGAAAAGGCATTGAGCCCATTCGGCGGGCGGGCAAACCGTCCGAATGCAGTGATGAAAAGCATCGCATCAATTTTCCCGGGATGACGTCCCAGGTGCACCGAGGAACATCGCGATCATTTCCGGGGGAAGACGGCCCAGATGCAATCGAGGAACATCGCGTCAGTTTCCGTTAAAGACGGCCCAGATGCAACGTAGGAGGAACATCGGGTCATTTACGGTTTTTAAGACGGCCCAGATGCAATGAGTGCAATGAGAGTCATTTGAGCGACAAAAAATAGTTGGTGACGGCCGAGATGCAACAGAAACATTTCCGACGGTACCAGTTTTCGTGCACAGCTTGCGTGTGTGGGCCCGCCGTTAGGGGAAAATACATAAATCCTGAAAGAAAAATAGTCATAAATTTGAACATTTTAGAGTAGACCAGTTCCTTTTTTAATTAGAATGGCTTTTTTATACAAGTTTGTCCATATTCTGTTTTTCATAGCAACATGTCCAAGATATGCTATGGCGACACATGTGTCGACATTAAGGCATATGATGATCGCCTAGTTATAGGATAAGATTTGACTTGAGTATGTTCATTTTGTGAGGCAATATGTTTAGGGTAAGAGGGAACATGGGGTCATGGATCATGAAATGCCCCTTAACCCTAACCCGGACCGGGGTCGTTTGCCGAACATCGGCCCAAAAGCAACGAGGTGCAATCTATTTTTATTGTTGACGCCCCAGATGCAACGAGAGAAAACAAATTTTGCGTTTCATGGCATATAGGCAGTTTTCCCGGCACAGGAATAAGTAGCGGACAGTCGTTAACGGCCAGATGCAACGAGGAAACATCGCATCCAGTTTGCCGGAGACGTCCCGATGCAAGAGGAAATCACGTCATTTTCCCGGAAGACGTTCCAGATGCAACAAGGAACATCGCGACATTTTCCCGGAAGACGTCCCACATGCAACGAGGGGAAACACGCGTCAATTTTCTCGGAAGACGTCCCAGATGCAACGAGGGGAACATGGACATTTTCGAAAGGACGTTCCCAGAGCAATGAGACGCATTGCGCCAATTTTGATCTTCTGCAGGGGAAACGGCGAGATGCAATGAGACGCATCGCGTCATTTTCGGGGAGGAAAAAACGTCTGAGATGGCAAAGAAAAACATTGCACCTTCGCAGGGGAAACTGACCGAGATGCAATGAGAACCAAAAGTGTCCCCAGGCCGGAAAACGTCCCCAAATCAATTAGAAGCATTTTAGATGTAACTAGAGCAAATGAAATTCTAACAAAATTTTTTTGGTTAACAGCGAAAATATGAAGAGGGACAAGGCCTATATAGTTTCAAATGTTTACGCGTAAGCAGTTTTAAAGCTTCCCCGCCAATTTCGCAGTGGCTTCACGCAAGAAGGCCTATAGTTTAAAACGTGAGGAAATCTTTCCGTAAGGAAGATACGCCAAGGCCATAGGAAAAAAAGCGCTGCAGTGGCCCAGCTACGTAAATGCTACGCTTTTGGTTAAAATTTGGAGGAGTTAAAAACAGTTCCAAAAAAGTAAGGAGTTAGGGTTGCTTTTGCCGTGCTTTTGTAACAAGCGCTGCCGTGGCCAGGTACGTTAATGCTAAAGCTTTGGTGTTAAATTTGCATTTTTAGATTATTTTTAACCCTCACATTTACACCAAAGCGTAGCATTGAAGTAAAGCGGGCCACGGAGCCGGCTACTTAAAAAAGCTAAGCCTTGTGTAAATTTTGAGGTTAAATCAGTTAAAAAGAGACTGTTAGGGTGGTTTGATGTGCTCCTAGCCCACAGCAAAATACAACCTAACGGATTTTCCAAAGGTCGAGTTCCGGGTCCCGGTTTCTGAGGGGTGTTGTTGCCCCTCATAATATATTACGTTCTGGTCCCGAGCCAGGCCACAGCCGCTACAGGCCGGATTTTCTGGCTGTGGGCAGTAGTAAGCGTCCGTTCTGGACTTTGTCATTTTTCACCCAAAGTGTACCTAGGGATTCTTGGGTGGATCTCTTGGTAATGAGCAAGGAACCGGGTCATGTTCCGTCGTACCGTAATTCGCTCTCGTGAAACGCTCACATAAGGAACACAAATCACTCTTATGATATATACGTTCTGGGTCCCGAGACAGGCCTCAGCCAATACAGGCCGGCTTTTATGGCGTGGGCAGTACAAGCGGTCGCTCATTGTTCAACCTACAGTGTACCAATTGAATCTAGGGTGATATTTCACGTCAGACACCCCACCATCCCTCTTATATATATTACGTTCTGGTCCCGACCAGCCCCCGCCGCTACGGACGTTTTTTTTACCTCTGCGGAAGGCCTAATTATTTAGTACACACTCAAAGTAACGCTACCGAAAGCGTCCCTAGATCAAAATCCAGATTTCGAATACGGCACCCGTCCATTTGTAGCTCTCTCCAGCGGATAGCCGCTTCTCGGAAATAGCCAATAGTGGGGAAAAACGCCCCGTCTGCGACATAACAAAAAATGTCGCAAAGACACATAAACCTCTTCCTGCTCACAAACCCCTGCCAAACGCGGGGCATATTTTGGTTGGAAGCCAAGAGGCCCACGGGCTGATGTTTTCCGCCGGAGGAGGGTAGGTATTGCGCCACAGTTTTTTTAGCCAGCAGCCCCGGTAAGAGAGAGTTCAACACCACGCGTTAAAGGCGGGGAAACCATACTCGGTATCGGGTCCCATCGGGCCATGGTTTTGCGACAATACTGGCGGATATAACACCAGACCATGATGCGGATGAATTTAGGTGAACCGGCTTAAATGTCAGGTCATAATCAGTCCTCGGTGAGTATGCCATGGTACCATGTAATCCAGTGCTACCTGCTGCATACTCGAGTCTCCGGCGGAGTAAGTAGGTAAACTGGAGCCCCCACCTCGGGTGTGGCGGGAGTATCTGGACCCCTCAGAAGAAGAAAAAAAAAGATCGGACAATAAGGTTATCCACACTATATGGGAGAGCCCTTTCCCAGAGACAACCAAAACTAGACTTTGGACATTTTTTTTAGTTTATGTAGGTTTTTTGCGGATTTCTAATGTTGGTTCAAAATTTGTTGTAGACGTTGAGTTTGTGACTAACGGTCAATCGTGAGCACGGTTGTTTCGCGTGGTTTTAGGGTAGGCTTTCAGGGTTTTAGGTTTAAAAAAAAAGTAGGAATGTCAAAATTGCATAGCCCTCATGTATGTTTTATTTTTAGGTATTGTTGACTAGCAACAGAGATGACTGATAGGGGGGAAACTCCGTTTTTTATTACCAAGACGACTGACCACACTAGGGAAGGAGAGGTTTTCAATCAATTGTAGCAAAGGAAATTAGCTCCGCTAGTAATTGCGAACAAGAAATCACAACCAACTCTAAGCCCAAAATAGACGATTATAATGTGGAATCCAGATACTGAAACTCCCAAGAAGCCCAAACAAAAAGGCTCTAAACGTGTAATCCCCGCTAGCTGAAAGCAGGCCGCAGCTGCCGCAACAGCTGAATCGCAACCTAGTGCATAACCAAAGGTTGTGAAGGAGCAAGAAAAAGAAAAAAAAAGGACCAAGATATATGAGAAACGGCCTGTCAATGCGGAAGACAATCGCAGAAGCCCTCAGATACACGCACTTACAGTTCCACTGACGAGGAGGAAACGTCCTCAAGCAAACGACTAAGGGACTTAGCCATAGCCCCCAAATGACAATATCGAAGGATAGCTTCAATGTCAGATCCCCACACAGGTACAAGAGTCTCCTATTATAGCACATGCACGTCAGACCGCTAATTCTCCGGGTTTTTAGAGAAGGTGCCAATGCCAAGCACACAGGCAGGAGGCTTTCGTGAGACCGATCAGTCTCTGAGTAGACCGTCAGAACGCTAAGTCTCCGAGTAGAGACGTCAGCTCCACTCGTCTAGAGTAGAGCAAATGATATTGGCCAAGCACCACAGGCCAAGGAGAGTCTGGGGGAGGACGGGGGGAGCGAGTTGTAGTCAAACCCCACGGTCTCCTGTAGAAACCAAGCCCAAGCCGCCCCAAAGTAGTAGACAAAACACTAAGGCAAGTTCTAGGCTCTAGTTCAGCCGAAAATGCTAATGCTCTTAGTCAACTTCCGGTTTCGGAACTCACTTATGTTTTCGTTCCGATTCCGAGAGCAGTTGACGGATCAGTGGCATAGGTAGTGACCGTGAACCGTCCGGTGGACAGTGCCCCAAGTGACAGGGCCCAAAGTGATAGTTGGCGATAACGATGACGACTCAGATCTAGTAGACATTCTTGAGACGTAGTTCGTGATACTAATGACCAGGCCACTAGCTTCAGATGATGATGAAGATGAAGAGATGACGCGCCGCCCCGCACGCCTTTAGACAGCCGGCGGCGCGTCCCCGTAGGCAGAGGGCTACAATTTAGAGTGTTTAACCCTAACCTGTCGAGCGGATTACTAAATTGCGATCGATCCCATGCCAATTATTCGCCAGCGGATATTTTTACCTTGGTGACACATGCTGATGCTGCCAGTCGACATTAAAGGGGAGGACCCGATTTAATTAAAGTCTTCTAATTGTTCATCTGATTAGAATGGCTGTACCAAAAACCCCATCGTAAAGTTTGTGCAATATTTCAACCCGTTATGAAAGTGAGAGCTAAAAATGGATTTGTAATCCCCAAAGAGGACTTTGTAAAATGAATAATGCTCGGACCAAAATGGATGAGCATATTTTAGCTCATAAAATACAAACCAAACATTATTAGCCCTATGATTTCACAGGTAAATGAGAAAAATAGTAGCTTCTTTGATACCAAAGTTGACCACTCTGGTAAACTCTGGGGTCTCAGGGGATGAGGCTATTAGCGACCGGACTATGACCGTTAATGTTTTCGCAAAATTACTGCTGCGCGGCGTCGGTTATTATGAAGGGTTAGCTTCACTGCCTGTTGGACTTTAACCTGCGGAGCTCGGAGGGAGGGAGTTAAGATCCACCATTGGGTGTGTCAAGGTGAGGGCCTGTTCTCTTAATTGGATTAACTAGTAGCTAACTGAATGGCCAACTTAAATGAATGACTTCGTTCGACACACGAACAATGTCACCGATCTGTTTTTCCACATTAGGGGGTGTTGGATTATATGAGTCCAAGACGTAAGGCGTTATCAGACCTAATGGAAATACTGGTTTTAAAACAGCCTAGTTTGATTGATGGAACCTTGGGCTCACACTTTTAAATGTAATTTTTCCCTTTAATTATATGCAGATTGGGGAGGTTCTAGATTACTATCGGGCAATCGCTGCTCGAGAGAACAGCAGAGCGAGAAAGGAAGAATACACCCGAAGTCGCACATACCTGCACCATGCAAGGAGAAAATTGACACCAACTGGTCAGGCGCCGTAGTGCTGCTCTCTTAAGCACCCTGTCGACTTTGGGGTAAGGGCATGAAGTTCACAAGGGAATATAGACCAAAATATAAAGGGGTACAATCATATCAGATGCAAAACAAAATGTTATCACTCAGGCAAAAGGCATTTTGTTAAAAAAATTTAAATTACACATGGTTTTGTTTGGTATGATCGTAAGCCATGTCAGTCAATCAATTGTAGAACAAAAGATATGCTCTATCACGGAGGCAGTGCAAAAATCGGATTGGTCTGAATTGCATTGATTACAAATTTTGTAGCTTGCTAGAAACATTGATTTTGTAAATTACTGTAATTGGAAATTATTGATTTGAACCTATGAAGACATTGGCAAATCCTTTTGAATTCATTGTGGTCAGTTAAATTTATGACAGTATCTCTATGATCAGCAATAATTAATAAGTCAGTTCATGTTCATTTGCAGACATGGTGGCCATTATAATCAATTATCGAATTACACTGAATGCTTTGAAAACCAAACAGACAATCAGATGCTTCCCTATTGAATTCCCAAGAAACATATTATTTGTTAGACATAATAACAAACCGAAACGATAATAGGAATACTGGCCAAGTGAAGCAGTCCGTTGCAATAAAGACACCGTAGTAGCAGGCCCACCAGACAAGAATGACCTGAATACAAGAACGGCAAAGGCACCATCTCTCATTAGGAAAGAGTTGTTCTGGTCTGCCAGACCAAACGATGAGTGCGTGGTAAACATGAAAACACGGGATGGTATCTCAAATCTTCCTCAATAGGACAGCAAGTCATCATTTTGTACTTTTAAGATGGAACGAAGAGTGCACTGAAGGTCAAGTGTCTTCATGTTGCTTTATGGCATATCAAAGGCTTGAAGGCCAAAATGGGCACCAAATTTTGCACTCTTATTTTCAAGGAGCATTATCTTTTGTTCCCGATGAATGAATGCAAATAAAAGCTTACTTTATTCCGTTGAAAGGCATACCAAAACATAGACCCATGAAACTTTGTTTTTTAACAAACCTTCATGTTTTGGATATGATAATGCTGATATATTGATTGAATTGTTTGTTAATATGTATTAAAATCTTCAAGTATTTTAAGTCTCAACTATGGGTTTGATCATTATGTATAGCCTACAATTGCCTATTAGTGGCTGGAAGTAATTCTCCGACAGAATCAAACATACGCCAGCGTGAAGTGCGTTAACTGGCAGAGGACAGCGAATAGCAACGCCATGTGAGTTTGGTCAAATTATGCGCCAAATCACTCATAAAGGGCGACGCTGGCACGGGCTAATTGTGCGGATGTCGAGAAACTAAATCAAAACATTAATACTTGACAGTATACAATGTTTTTTTCCCCCCCCCCCTTAACAATAGTTTATGCAGTCGGGCCACCAGACAAAGCATCTGCTGTCATGATTGAGTGGCATATCAAAATGCTTCTGGCATTCGTAGACTGGAGGATGATCAAAGATTCAGCAATGATGCGTGTGTATGGCAGGTTCTTGAAAAGTCTCACAAACAAAACCAGGAATGTAAGCAATAATCAGATTAGAAATATGTATTGCATCCATAACTAAATCCTGCACCAGTTTTACAAAATTTAATGCTGGCAAAGGGAGATTTTTTTCTTTAAATGTTACTACGCTTTAAATCTGACACTGATTAAACTTTTGGTAAATTAGAAGATCTCAGTTGGTTTTTGTAATTGTACCGTGTACAGTTCGAGCACTCTCTAAATAATGGTGTGTCGGAGTATCAAATTAGTGGTACTCCGGTATTCGTATTGCCTGGTATTGTTAGGGTTTCCTTAGGATTCACTCTTAGATAATGATTTTTACATGATTGCAGGGTTGAAAGAAGGTGATCCAAGGAGTGATGCCCTATCAGCTCATTGAACAACTTAGAGGGGTTGAACCACTTGATCCAGCAATCTTCACCCAGCCTGTTGTACTGGAGAAAAGGTATAAAAACAATTTTGGAGTAGTGTAGATTCGATTTCCACTAGAAATTCAGATTTTAAATTGTCTCTCTGAAATATCATGTGATCAAGCAATGCTACCTAAAAGATTAAGAAACAGAGTTTACTTTCCTTCCAATAACCCTAACCAGTCCAACCAGCACTCCAAAAGGCAATCATGGTTATTGCGTGTGTAAATGACCTCTGGGAGTAAAGGAAAAAACATAACCCTCAGTGCTGAGGTAAGTGCCTTCTGGCCCTGGGCATTTACCCCACAAGGGAACCTGATTGCTGATAAGTGCCTGCTGGGCCCAGAAGGCAAAAGAAATATGAAAAAATCCAATACAAGCCTGGACTCTAAGCTTACAACCAAAACAATTGCGTGAGTGCCAGCCTGAGGCCACAATAACCTTTAAGGAACGTTACAGTATTCACAAACTATTAAAACTTCAATGCCTAACCCACCCCCAAAAAAGAATGACGGCTGGGCGTTACCCCTACCAAATGCCTTTTGAGTGCATGTGTGGGTTTGCCTCTCAGAAACCCAAAGTGCTGATCCTTTATTGAAGGAATAGTTATACAGGGTAATGCCAGGCAGAATTAAATGCACAGGTGCCAATGGTGCTGCTGGGCATTAGGAGTCCTACAATTTTCTATGAGTGCCTGCGGGGCGTTTAGTCCATAGGACTCGGAATTGCTGTGGTGCTTGACTAGGCATTTTAGCCCTGGTAAAGGTCGGGCTGTCGGTCGGCATGTGATTTTTTGGCGACAGTTGATATAATTGATCACGGACTCAACATACTGTCGACATAAATTTTAATAAATTTTAATCATTCAATCAAACTGACTCTATGCTTTAATAAATTCAAGACTGGACACACTGAAAACTCATTACACATGACCAGTTAACTCCAGGAAAGGGTCACCTTGGGATACGGTTAGTCTTGAGTTTGGGGTTTGAACTTAAAAGACGTAAATAGGTCGGGTTAAGTTCAATCCCAGATATGCCCGAACTACTCATATATTTTACTGGTCTATATTTTCATAGCCCTTGTTATATTCATAAAAATCAATCCTGAAAGAAAAAATAGTCATTTTAAAATTGACCATTTTTAGAGTATAGCCATGTCCTTTTTTAATAGAATGCTTATTATACAAGTGCTGTCCATATTCTGTTTTCATAGCACATGTCAAGGATAGTCGATGGCGGACACATGTCGACATAAGGCATATCGATGACAGCCCTAGTTCAGGATAAGATTTGACTTGAGTATGTTCATTGATTAGGCACATATGGTTTAGGTAAGAGACAATGTGGTCATTGATCATGAAATGCCCCATAACCCTACCCGGAACGGGTTCGTTTTGCCGAACATCGGTCCAAATGCAACGAGGTGCAATTATTTTTATTTTTAACGAGAAATCAAATTTGCGTTCATTGCAATCCTCGCCGTTTTCCGGAACAGAGAATAAGTAGCGTACAATTGTTAAAGGCCCAGATGCAAAGGACATCGCGTCATTTTGCCGGGACGAAGTTCCCAGATGCACCGAGGCGGAACATCGAGTCTTTTGCGGAAGACGTAGATGCAACGAGGAAACATCGCGCCATTTCGCGGAAGACGTCCCAGATGAAACGAGGCGGAAATGCGTTCATTTTTCGGAACAAAACAAAAAAAAAAACAAAAAAAGGTGGGGCCGTCCCCAAGATGCAACGTAGGAACATCGCTTCATTTTGCGGAAAGACGGCCCAGATGGGCAATGAGACGCTTGACCAAGTTCGACCTTTTGCCGGGAAACCGGCAGTGCAATGAGACGCATTCCGGTTTTCCGGGAAGGGCACACGTCCGAGATGCAATGAAAACATTTGCCCTTCTGCGGGAAACATGGCCGAGAGCCAATGCGCACCCGCGGTCCCCAGCGTGGAAAACGTCCCAAAATCAATTAGAAGCATTTAGATGTAACTAGAGCAAATGGAATGCTAACAAAATCTTTTGGTAACACGAAATATGAAGATTACAAGGCCTATATAGGGAAAATGTTACGCGTAAGCAAGTTTAAAAGCTTCCCCGCACTTCGCAGTGTTTCACGCAAAGGCCTATAGGTTAAAAACGTTGAGGAACTTGGCGTAAGGAAGATTCACGCAAAAGCCTATATGAAAAAAGCGCTGCCGTGGCCAGGCTAGTTATCTGTAAGCTTTGGTGTTTTGTAAGTTGGGGGTTAACAAAATTTAAAAACGTCCAAAAGTAAGAGTAGGGTTTGCTTTTGCCGTGCCTTTTTACCAAGCGCTGCCGTGGCCCGGTTACGTTAAATGCTAAGCTTGGTGTAAATTTGCCATTCTTGAGACTATTTTTAACCTCCATTTACACCAAAGCTTAGCAATAAACGTAGCCGGGCCACGGCAGCCGGCTACGTTTAAATGCTAAGCCTTGGTGTAAAATTGAGGGTTAAATCCAGTCTAAAAATTAGACCGTTAGGGTTGTTTTGATGTGCTTCCTTAGCACGGCAAAATACAACCCTAACGCGGATTCCAAAGGTCGAGGTTCCCAGTTCTGAGGGTGTTGCCCCTCATATATATATACGTTATCGGTCCCAAGCCAGGCCCAGCCCACTACAGGCCGGTTTTCTGCGGGGCAGTTACAACGGGTCCGCTCTGGACTTTGTCATTTTTCACCAAACAGGGTACCTATGGATCTTGGGTGATCTCTGGTAAGAGCAAGGGAACCGGGTCATGTTCCCGTCTTACCGGAATTCGCTCTCGTGAATCGCTCACATCAGACACACCATCCCTCGTATATATATACGTTCTGTCCCGAGACAGGCCTCAGCCCACTACAGGCGGGCTTTTAGGGCTGTGGGCCAGTACAAGAGGTCCGTCATTGTTCCACCCTACAGTTGTCCCAATGGATCTAGGGTGATCTTCACGTCAGACACACCATCCCTATTATATATATACGTTCTGGTCCCGAAACCAGGCTCCAGCCACTTCAGGCCGGCTTTTGGGTCGCTGCCCTTAGGCAGGAGACACATAGGCGAGGATCACTTTGTCACTGTAGTTGTCTGTGTTGATGATGTCTGTTGATTGTCCTGTTGTGAAAAGGGTTAACATTTGCACGTTAATATCCACATACTTTGATGAGACATTTTAAACAAACTTGGGTCCAGGGGCAACATGGCATCCCCCACTGTTGATGCGGTCACACAGGTCACATGCCAAGCAAAGGTCACATGCCAAGGTCAAAGGTCATGTGAGGTCAAGTGTTAAATAGGTGAAAATGTAAAATTGACCTCATTTGAAAAGTTGAAGTTCAATTGGACACAAACTTGAATAAGAGGTGCAACATGGGATCCCTCATTTGTTGATGAGGTCAAAGGTCACATACCAAGGTCAAGGGTCATGTGAGGTCAAAGTTGTTAAAATGTGCTGAAAATGTAAAATTGACCTCATTTGAAAGTTGAAGTTTCCAATTGGAACCAAACTTCAATCAGAGGTGCAACAGGGATCCATCATTTGGTGTGTGTGGATGAGGTCAAAGGTCACATTACCAAGGTCAAAGTGTCATGTGGGTCAAGTTGTTTAGTAAAATGGGCTGAAAATGTAAAAATTGCCCCTATTGAAGAGTTGAAGTTAATTGGAACCAAACTGAAATCATAGGTGCAATCATGGGATCCCTCATTTGTTGTGATGAGTGCGGTCAAAGGTCACATTTATATCAAGGTCAAAGGACATGTTTAGGCCTCTCATTCATACCGCGAACGGCAGGCGACACACGCGGTTTTCCGAGGACGAATGTATTTTTTTACTCGCGGCATTGGATACATTTTGGTACACAACCAAGGTAACGATTACCGGGAAAGCTGTCCCTAGATCAAATTCCAGATTTCGATACGGCACCAGTCCATTTTGGAGCTCTCTTCAGCGGATTGCCGCTTCTGGTAAAATCACCACTAGTGGGAAAGCCCGGTTGCCTACATACAAAAATGTTGGCGGCAGACACACTAACTCTCTGCTCACAAACCCCTGCCCAACGCCGCGGAATATTTTTGGGTGGAGCCCAGGCAGGCCACGGGTTGATGTTTTCCGCCGGAGGAGGTTAGTGTATTTTGCGCCAACATTTTTTTAGCCAGCAGCCCCAGTGTTTTCCGACTAGGGGGTGATTGGTGATTTGTACGCGAGCGGCTCTTGCTGGAGAGAGCTAAAAATGGACGGGTGCCGTAGCGAAATATGGATTTTGATCTAGGACGCGTGCGGTAACGTTACATTGGGTTGTGTACAAACCATGTAGCATGCCGCAGAGGTAAAAAAACAAACCGGCCTGTAGCGGCGGGGCTGTTTGCGGGACCAGAAAGTATCTATATATAAGCGAGGGGTGATGTTTGAGAGAGAAGAGAGAAACAAAGGGATAGGCGAAAGTGGCCATTATATTGGTTTTGAAGAGAGCACACGCTAAAGCGCGATTGCTCTAGAGCGATTTTTAGACGCTTTACACGCAGGAGAAAAGAGAGAGGGCATTTACCCACGCACCGCCTATAAAGCGGGCAAAACCAGATTTGAGCCCGGTTTCGGGCCATGGTGGTTTTTTTTGCCCAACAAATCGATAGGGTTGCGGTAACAGAGAGTTCAAACTCGCGTAAAAGGCGGGGAAACTATACCGGTTATCGCCGAGGTTCTGAGGCCGGGTCATCGGGACCATGGTTTTGCCGACAATTACTTGGCGGGATTATTAACACGGACATGATGCCGGATTGAATTTAGGATGAACCGGCGAAATGTCAGGTCAGTACTAGTCCTTTCCGTGAGTATGCCACTGGTACAATGTAATCCAGTGCTATCATGTTTGGCACATGCTCGAGTCTCCAGAGAGGAAAATGGAGCCACCACCTCGGGTGTGGAGGGAGGTCTCTGGACCCTGTCAGAAGAAAAAAAAAAGATTCGGACAACGGGGATCCACATATCTTGGAGCCCATCCAGAGGGAAAAACCCAAAAAACCAAAACCATTTTTTTTAGACTTGGACATTCTTAATATGTAGGTTTTTTGGATTCTAATGTTTTGGTCAAATTTTAGGATACTTTTAGTTTGGTGACCTCCAACCCCGGTCTAATCGTAGTCCGGTTGTTTCGCCTGGTTTTAGGGTAGGCTTCAGGGTTTTAGGTTTAAAAAAAACGTAGGATTCAATTGCCATAGCCCCTAATGAATTTTGTCTTTTTAGGTATTGTTGACTAGCAAAAGAGATGACTGATAGGGGAAACTCGTTTATAAAAGACGACTTGACACCATATGGAAGGAGGGGTTTCAATCAATTGTAGCAAGGAATTAGCTCCGCTAGTAATGGCGAACATGAATCACAATCCCCACTCTAACCCAAAAATAGACGATGATAATGGGATCAGATACTGCAACTCCCAAGAAGCCCAGACAAAATAGGTAAACGGGTTAAGTCCCCGCTAGCTGAAAAAGCAGGCCGCAGCTGCCGCAGCAGTTGAATCGCAACCTAGTGCATCACCAAGGTATTGTGAAGAGAAAGAAAAAGAAAAAAGGACCCAGATATATGAGAAACGGCCTGTCCTGCGGAAATCCATCGCAGAGAAGAGAAGCCCTCAGTACAGGCACATACGTTCCATGACGATGAGGATACGTCCTAAGCAAAAGACTAAGGAGACTAGCCTAGCCCCAAAATGACATTATCGAAGGCTAGTACTTCAGTCAGATCCTCACACAGGTACAAGAATCTCCTATTATAGCACGTACACGTCAGACCGCTAAGTTTCCGGGTTAGAGCGTGCCAATGCCAAGCCACCACATGCAAGGCGATTCTAGTGAGACCGATAAGTCTTGAGTAGAGCACGTCAAGACCGCTAAGTCCGCGTAGAGAACGTAGACCGCTCAGTCTCGGTAGAGCATCATGCTTGTTGTTCAAGGCCAATGTGACACCACCAGGTCAAGGCCAGTTGTATTCATACCGCACGGTCTCCTGCTAGAACAAAACCCAAGCGGCCCAAGTAGTTAGACCGAAAACACACTAAAGCAAGTTCTAGCTCTAGTCAGGCCGAACATGCTAGTGCTCTTAGTGACCTTCCAGGTTTCGGAACTCACTTATGTTTTCGTCCGATTCCGAGAGCAAGTGACGAGATCAGTGACCTAGGTGTGGACGTGAACAGTCCGGTGACAGTGCCCAAGTGACAGTGCCCAATGTGATGATAGTTTGGATAACATAAGACTCAGATCTAGTAGACATTCTTGATGACGTCGTTCGTGCTAATTGACAGGCCTAGCTTCAGATTGGATGATGATGAAGTGAGATGACGCGACGCCCGCACGCCCTAGACAGCGGGCGGCACGTCCCCGTAGGCGGAGGGCCCCACGACCCAAAAAAGAAGGTATTGTTGAACCAGACTCAGATATGACCCGGGAGAGGCCCCTCCAAATCTAGAAGGCCACTATCCACAAAGATCACGAGGGTGGTCGCGAAATATGACCCCAAAATCCCTACTCATGAGTTCAAACCAACCGAACCCTTAGGTCCTGCATTTCAAAGACCTCGCCGAATGATGCACTAAATATTTCTACAAATTCTTTTCCGGTATTCGTTCACTTTGATCAGCCAGTTCACAAATGGAAGTTAGTAATCCGTTGAAAGCTAACGGAGATCGTGATAAAGATGACAAGCTATATTATCAAAGAAACAGACCACCCAGAGATTAAAGCTTGGTTCGGCAGACTCAGATCAGGGCGATCTCTAATAAAGCTTAGAAATATTGGTGACTATTGGTTCCAGGCACCGGCCTTCAGAAATGAATGGATAGTAGAAACAATGAAGAGGAAACGTTTTGAGCAACTATCAGGTGGATAAGATGTTTTGCTATCGCCAAGAAAAAAAGAAAAAAGTACGATCAAATGAGTGCTACGCCATTGGCCCTTTAAAGTTGTGTGGGAAACGTCCTAGAAAATTGCCGCAAAAAATACAAGCGCGAGAGGAACTGGGACAATAGATGAAGACATGACGCTTTAAGGGTTTCAAAGCAGGGGTCACAGTTTTTCATGCCACTCAGCCTACCAAAGCCAGGATTCAAAATATATGCCATGGCAGCGTCTGCCTCCGGCTTAAATATGCAATTTCCGTACCCATCTTATCAAAAAGCCTGCGGACAAGGTTATTGAGATCACTAAAGAGCTAGAGAGCACTATTACAATAGATGGCACCATATCTGTACGGATAGATCATACCTCCGTGCAGTGTGCAAAGATCTCCTCAACAAGGAAACATACCTTACGGGTTGGGCCATAAGTGGGCTCGAACGGATTGCCTCAAGCCTTAAAAAAGGAAAAGTCCCAAAAATCGTCCACTAGCAAAGACTGAGAGATGGACATTCTACTCTAGGCAGAACAGCAAACTGCCCTTTACAGTATGGAAAGACAGTAGCATCTTGACAGTCCTATCCTCCTTCTACCATGCTTACCGTGACGAAGCCACAAACAATCAAAGAAAATTTAGTAGTATGGATGGCGTAGAACCTAGGAGACCCCTGAAATCAAAGCCCCACCACTGGTCTTGGGATAACACCGAGACCCTAGCCGGCGTAGACAGAAGTGAGCAATTACGTTCATATCACTCGATAGCAAGAACGGAAGAATCGAAATGGTGGACTCAGATGGTATTTTCCTGGTTGACATTAGCGGCGTAAACGCCTGGATATTCTTTAAGTTTGGCAAGCCAGATGCTGTTTGATCATTCTAATCAGACGATCCCCGACCCCGTTACAGCCCAGCAAAAAGTAAACGCCCTAGCCATCAAAATCACCCTAGGAAATAGCCATGGGATGATAGCCGGGGTTTCACAAGGGTACCAAATTCATGGACCCAACCTCCTGGACCTGTCGATCCCAGGCAAGTTCGTCAAGATTGGTGAAGAAGCAGATAATAAGTCTACCCGACCGCATGCAAATACTGCATAGACAAAGACATCCAAGTCTGCGGGTTGAAGTCGATTCGTTCCAAGTTGAGTGTGAAGCGTTGTGGAGTAAGTAGCCTGTGCCAAAAAAGGAAAACTGCTCATCATGTATGAGCTACCGTTTTAAATCATCAAACATATAAAGATTCTCGAAGATCGGCGACTAATAAACCAAACACAATAAAAGAAAAAAAAGCTATTTTCTTTTCTGTGATTTTATTTTGGTTGGTGTTTTACTGACAATTAGGTATCATCACCATCATGGAGTAGACGAAATTGACCTAGGCGTTAGAAGATGTGTGATTATAATCGCCACGTACTTGCAACTTTTATTTCAGAGGTAGGTACTTACATTATTTCGTGGTCTGTAGGGGAAACCTGTCTCATTTCTATTTTTCTTTGCGTTGTTACTTCGAAACCCTGCTCAAATTGTAGTTCAATTTACTTTTGCATTTTAAAAGTAGGCCGCAAAAATTACTTTTTACTAATATCAAAACTATTATACTTTGGCTTTCAGTATCGCCTTTTGCGTACCAGGGAAGACGCTCCATGAGAACGGCTTTACCAGGGTTGACGGGCAGGTTTTCTACCAAAGTTGTGATGGCTACCGGGGGGTGTGATGGCCGGGTGGTTGGTACTTGTGATGAGCTACAGATGCTGAGGTTGCCACCAAACTTTGATATTGCGCCATATTATACATGTTAAGTGGTTCATCCAACAAAGTAGCTAAAAATATAATATACATTATCCGTAACGGATAGAGACATTAGAAAACTTTCTAAGTTTAGTGTTTGGTTTTCTTAGCACTTTGGCATGCACGAAAACAATGTGGGATCTGATCCTTTTTGGGAACTTTTTGGAACTTCTTGTTTGTTTAGGACTTTCTCATGATCAGTAACCACAAGCACAAATTCTCTAGAAACATGAAAGAAAGTAAAGCAATGCAAGTAAACTCATTAATAACAAAAGAAACTACAGCACACTGTTTTTGGACATAACTTTTTCACTTTTATTCTTGTTAAAAAACACCACAAAAAAAAAACCTATAGTGAACAATCAATTTACCCAGTCAAGAGGACACTACGATTGTGGTTAAAGTGAACCACTTATCCGTAAGAAAGATAAAAGTAGGAAGGAAAAAATTTTAAATGTCTAATGTTTGTATTCATGTGCACACATTGGAACTGCACGAAACAATGTGGCTTATTTGATCCTTTTTTGGAACTTTGTTTATGATATTTTTCTCATGATCAGTAACCACACAGACAAATTGACGCAGAAAAGAAGTAAAGCAATGCACGCAAATCAGTAAAACAATGAACCATTAACACGCAGATTGTTTTGCAGATAACTTTTTGGGAAACTTTTTACATGACACATTTTTTCTGGATTAGACATGCGTATCATTACTATAGGCGGTTAAAACAAAAATTGAGGGGAAAACACTTCATGAATGTATGTAGCGATGTGCCTCTTTTCTATGTTAGGGCTGTTTGTTTCGCTATAGGCCTTGTCTATAATTTCACATGCAGTGGCCCGCCTACGTTAGAGAATGCAAAAGAGATGGCCAAAAGTTGAGGGGAAACGATTCAGGAATGTTTTAGTCGCAATTTGCTTTGGTCCCGTGATAGGGCATGTTGTTTGGTTCGATAGGCCTTGTTTATATTTTCACCTGCCGTGGCCCGGGTACGTTAGAGAAATGCAAATCGAGAAGCAAAAATGAGGGGAAAATATTGAGGAATATTTTAGCCGCATTGCCTTTACATGTAAAGGATTGCATTTCATAAAAAGTATGTCCTGACATGCAGGAAGGCAAGATGCGGTGATGATGAAACATTCATCAATCTGTTCCCCTCAATTTATGGCATACTTGAATTGCATTTTTAGCTTAGACGGGTATGGGCAGGTTTTTTTTTTTCTTTTTTTTCAAAGTTGTGACTTTGCCGTGGACCCGGCCTTGGTGAAAAATTTTGCTGCTGTGGCCCTACTTGGTGAAAGGTTTCGCTGCCGTGGGCCTGCCACGTGAAGGTTCGCTGCAGTTGCCTACTTGGTGGAAGTGTTTCGCTGCGTGGCCCTGCCACGTGAAGTTCGCTGCCGTGGCCCCCTACTTGGTGAAATGTTTCGTTGCCGTGGCCTTGCCACGTGAAGTTTCGCTGCCGTGGCCACCTAATTGGTGAAAATGTTGCTGCCGGTGGCTGCCACGTGAAGAGTTCGCTGTCGTGGCCCACTTGGTATAGAGTCGCTGCCGTGGCCCGGGGTGGTAGAAAGTGTACCTTTACGGAGCCTTGTGCGGTAGAGTTCCTTAATATGGCAGGAGATTAACCGTATCCTGCTGACAAATTGTCGCCCACATGCGCGCTTCCCCAAAAAACTATCTAGAATGCGCGCTGAAGGACTAATACTTATGCATTAGAGAGTCCTGGGCCAGCCCAGTATCTGATTGTAGTCCCCCGCGGTAGGGCTACGTGTTAAGTTATGATGCGATCGATAAGAATCGGCCTGTAGGGCTGGGGCCTGGTTCGGACCAGAACGTAATTATGAGGGGGGGGTAACTCTACCTCTCTAGAGGCAGGGCCACGGCAGTGACCTCTTACACGGCAGGGCCACGGCAGCGAAAAAACTGGTACCTGGCTTCCACCTGCTCTTAACCAGGACCAACTTGGACAGGTTTTGGTCAGAGAGGCGTGTTGTATATTGCGCCAACATTTTTGCAGTAGCAGACGGGACGTTTTCCCACTAGTAGGTGAGTTTACCGAGAGCGGCTATCCTGGAGAGGCTAAAAAGACGTGTGCCGTATGCGAAATCTGGATTTGATCTAGGGACGCTTTAGTTAGCGGTACATGGTTTGGGTACAAAAATGTAGCGTGGGCAGAGGTAAAAAAAAGCGGCCTGTAGTGGCTGGAGCCTGGTCGGGACCAGAAAGTAATATATAAGAGGGGGTGGTGTGTGTCGACATGACGATTCACGAGAGCAAAATTACGGTAGAATGGGAATGACCGGTTACTGCTTCTGTACCAAGAGATCAACCAAGATCCAATAGGTACATGTGGGTGAAAAAGGGACTAAGTCCGTGCTGACCGCTTCCGTGGTCTTTAGCGGTAAGTGGTTGTGGTTTGATCCTAGGGCCGGCTCGGCCCTTGCCAAGATTTTTATCGGATGCATATGGTGGTGCACTTTGCGCCAACATTTGTTAGGCAACCGATCGGGTGTTTTCCGACGTGTGGGTGATTTTACCGGAGTGGCTCTCCGCTGGGAGAGAGCTAAAAATGGAGTGTGCCGTATGCGAAATCTGGATTTTGATCTAGGGACGCTTTCGGTCGCGGTACATTGCGTTGTGTTACAAAAATGTAGCATGCGCGGGTTATGCTGAGAGGTAAAAAAAGCCGGCCTGTAGCGGCGGGGCCTGGATCGGGACCAGAACGAATAAATATAAGAGGGGGTTCTCTGTGTAGTAGGGATTGGCTAAGGTTATATATATATTATTATATATATATGTAAAACTGAATGGTCCGTTTGAGGGCGTTAGTGCGTATTCAGGGTGAGGCTGCCGAGATCTGTCGACAACAAGGTCTTGAATGTTTGACCGCCGAATCAAAACACGCTATTTTTTTGGGGGGTGTGGTTGAACACCCAAGGTCCAACGGCATATAAGCCCTTTACGCCCAGCCAGACCGATCCTTAGCTGGGCGAGTCCTATCGCCGTGTTTTCGGCGTACTAGTTGCATGGTGACCATAAAGCGGGCGAGACCTCGTGAAAAAAGCCTGCTAAATTCTACGTGGTTGAAAGGTCCTCGGCCCCGCTCGCCTGGAGATAGGGGAATTATTGTAGGCCACGATGTTGATCCTGCGAGTGATCTTAACGCTTACCCACGGGTAAGTTCTAGCCTTGCGTGTGTGGTACGCTATGGCTGTGCCCGAGACCATTGTTTCATTTGGTATTGAACGCATAGCGGTCCGGCCACGGGGCGGGCCCGGCCTCGTTTGGCTGAGGGTCCGCCTAAAATACGGGAGGAAACTCGCATATGACCTGGTTAACATGCAGACGCGGGTACGATGGCAAAAACGCATCCCGTAATCTTGCCGCCCAGCAAGGGGGCGCGAAGCGAGGACACTAGATGCGAGCCTTAAAGGGTCAAGAAGCAGCACCTCCTCCACCAACCTGTCTGTGTTCGTGCACGAGAGGCGCCGGCTGGACGGTCAGGGTGAGGCAGAACCAGCGAAAAAAAAAATGTGGGGGCGCCAGCGTTTTGCCGGTAAATCCCTACGGACCGTCTGGAAAGCTCTGGGATGGGGGTGAAGGTAAGGTGCCGCCCGAATGGTTCCGAGGCGGCTCAGCTTGAAAAGCGATCACTGGCGTGTGTTGCCGGCGCGGCCTCTGTTCTCTGCAAGAGGAACCGACACTTAACATTCTCATCGTCTTATGACTCTGACTCAGATTTCTCGGAGCGATATACCAGCTGAATTTAAGTGGAGGAAAAGAAACTAACCAGGATCCCTCAGTATCGGGAGTGAACTATGCGGGAAAAGCCAGCGCTGAATCGCCACGTGCAAGCAGGGAGGGAAATGTAGAGCTTAAGGAAGCCGTGACTTACCGGTGATGGAAGGCCGATGTCTGCTGAGTGATGACCTTGTGCTGTATGGCACGGTCAGGTCCTTTGCGGACGCTCGTTGCGGCCTAGTCTTAGGCTTTCGAGGAGTCGGGTTGTGATGAATGCAGCCCTAGCGGGGTGGTAAAAAATCCATTAAGGCTAAATACAACGCACGAGCCAATGCTCCTATGAAACAAGGAATTTGAAGGAAGCGGCTGTGAGATGTAACCATGACTAAATACTAACCACTAATTACGGGTGCCAAAACCAAGAATGCAGGGGACCGGGGAATGAGGCATAGCTGTAACACAGGTGATCGCCTCCTGCCAGTTAGATGGGAACTAGGGCTAACCCACTAACGGTTCAAAATAACATCTGATCTACGGTAGTTACGGGCTGGGGCGAAAGTAGGGAATGAGTACCCTAGTTGCAGGCTAGAGAAAACTTCCTAGGATTACCCTTGGCAGTTTGCTCGTAAATGCAGATAAAGCAAGACACATTTGGAAAACACGGAGCAAAAGGGATCTCGGAACCCACTTGCTAATCTCGAGCAAAGGAGGGTCTGAGCTATGAAAATCAGGACTGGACACACCTAGAAACTCAACTTTGAACACCAAACAGAGCAAGAGGGATCCTACGGAACCCACGGTGCTAATCTCAGATCCACCATGCTGCGCGTCGTTCGGAGCACCGGATGATTACGGGCGACCGTGAGTGACCGATTGTGTTCTGATCAGGGCGAAATGATGGAGGGGTCTTGAGCCTATGACCTCATTTCTTGTCCTTGCCAATACCTGTAGAAGTAATGGGTGTTACTAATGCAATGATTCTCCCAGTGACATAGTATCCATTGGTCTTCTGTTGCATTGAACCGGTGCCCCATGAAACGCCAAGGTTTGGTTGTAGACACAGCGGTTGGAAATGAGGGAATGCTACCGGTTTTTGATCGCACGATTTTATCTAAAACGTTTGATCGCAGGATTTTATTACTAACTAGCTACTCACTATCTTAACCGTTAGACGAGCGTACGCCTGCTTTGTTGGGCGATGGATATTATACCGATACCGCGAACACGTAAGTTTTTGCTTGTAAATGTAGGACGCGGGGTCTTTATGGACGGTAGGAGTTAGCGGGTATTTCTTGCAAAGACCTTGGTCTTTATGCTTCTTTATGGCCGAAGGGCTTAAGTTTTAGTTGGTAGGTTTAGGTTTTAGGGTGCAGGTCTTGATGGCTGCAGGGATTTAGCAGAATCTTTATTGCAAAGCTGGGTCTTTATGGCCGCAGGGCTTAGTTTTAGTCGGTGGTGATGCGTTATTTCCTGGGGTTTGTTTATCCTCAAGAGGAAGTAACGAGGAGTTTTTTCCCCATGGTAAAAAGAAATAAAGGTTGACTTGCCGTGGCCCGGCCACGTTGATTTCTTTAAAAAAAAGTACAGTCCCCCTGCCGGGCCCTGCCACGTCGTTGTGATAAAAAAAAGCGAACAAACCGCCCAAATTGAGGGTAATTCTTTGTTAAAATGTGCTATGCATAGGCGGTAAGGCTTGGCAAAGAATTACCTCAAGTTTTGGCCGGGTTTGTTCGCTTTTTTTTATCCCAACGTCGTGTCAGGGCCACGGCAGGCTGGAATTGTATTTTTTTAAAGGCAGACGGCCACGGCAGGGGTTGAAGTGGAATTTTGAAAAATGAAGCAAATGGGTTCATGACAAAATAGTTTTTGTAGAATCTGACTTGCTCTCCTTTGTTTGCAATATCTAGCGGGTAAACGGCCCAAATGCATTGAAAAACATCGCGTCACTTTCTCGGAAGACGTCCCAGATCCAGATGCACGAGGAACATCGCCGGGTCATTTTCGCGGAAGAGGTCCCAGATGCAACGATTGGAACATCGCGTTATTTCACGGAAGACGTCCCAGATGAAACGAAGGAACATCACGTCATTTTGCGGAGGGAAAAAGACGTCCCAGAAGAGGCAATGAGAGCATTGATTTTAATTTGATCTCCTGGGCAAAACCGTCCAGAATGCCATTAGAAGCATTGTGCAAGTTCGATCTTCTGCGGGCAAATCGTCCAGATGCAATGAGGAACATCACGTCCTTTTCCCGGAAAGCCCTGCCAAGGACAACGAGGAACATCGCGTCAATTTCTTCCGGAAAAAGACGTCACAGATGCAACGAGGAACATTACGTCATTTTCCAGGGAAGACGTCCCCAGAAGATGCAATGAGGTGCAATGGAGTAATTGACGCGACCAAAATAGTTGGTTGACCGGCCCGAGATGCAACGGAGACACAGTTACACGGACCGTTGGTTACACGTCTCTCAATGCGTCTGGGCCGCGTTTGGGTTAATGGGAATGAAAGTAATTTTTTTATTTTAATGCACACATGGTAGTTAAACCAAATGCCAAATGCCATCCTGGTAGGACCACTTCTGTTTGAGAACTGCAGGTATACAGTAAGTTAGAGAAAAATTTGAAACACTTACCAAGCGTGAGCTGCCAACTAACCAAATTGACAATTTACTATTCTAATTTCTATTTTAAAGCATGTTAGAGGGACTGGTTCTACTGGAAAACAGATAGAAATTGCAACTCAGTGGCCAATGGGGCACTGTGATACAACCATTCGCCACATAACCAAAATAACAATTAGTATCCTGGAAAGGCAAGCAATATTTTCTTTACAGGTTGTACTATTGGACAGCGTTTACAGCAACAAGAGCAGTATGGCCAAAAGGTCAATGACTCCAACCAGACACCCAACACTGTTGATTAAAAGATCCCAGCCCGCTGAGGGTAAGTTGAAACAATTTGACCTTATTTTTTTCCTTTACAAAAATATGAGGGGTTTGTATTAAAAAACCAAACAATTGTGTTATTTGCGTATGCATGTTGTGGCACACTCATCAAGGGGTTCAAAATACTTTTTGGGCTGTGGGGGCTATTTGAGCAAATTCTGCCAAAAAGTAGCACTCGTAGTACATTTATTTAGGCCAAAATTTTTCACTGGGGTGGTTTGTGAAAACTGAGCGCAACCCTTAGTCTCGGTGTTATTTGGCCTGACACTCTGCGTTGTGTGTTCGCATGTTATGGATACAGGGCATGGTGTATATGGTGTTTGACAGGACTTGTGCATTAATAGGTATGTCTTTCTTTGTTTGTTTTGCATTTTGCTTGGAAAAATAGTCATCTGGCCAACTTCCAGGAAGTGTGAACCCTGACTGGACAGGCGTTATAGCTAGGACTTCGAGTGCCTGGGTCGTGTAAGTCTTAAACTCAATACACTTATGGATGATTGTCAAACTAGTTGATTTGCCCAATTGTGATGCGATGGGAAACCCGCCACATGGTGGAAAATTTAATGAATAATTAATAAATATACCCGAATTTGTAAAGGCTCTTTTTATAGTTTGAGTTTTGGACATATTCATTGCAAAAGTTTGAATGAAACTTATCAAGTTTCCAGAACTTTTTACTTCTTTCTTCTATGACTACACATTATCAACAGTTATGCCTTATACATCTGGACAAAAATAAAGTACAAATACAAGATTTGCGGTATTTCTTTTTTTTTCAAAACTGTCCGGTGCGACATGAGAGGGTTTTGCAAGATCACATCACATTTATGTGTCATTTCGTTTCACAAAGTAAAGTGCCGGTCGGCAACTCCCAAATGACATTCTGTGCCGGTCGGTGGGAACAAGTACTGGTCATGGCCGACCGGCGACGAACGGCGTAGCTATTATCTCTGACCTGCTCATAAAACATTTACATTGCGCAGCAAAATCATCTTGTGATGCTGACTGAACATTTTTACAGTGCATTTTCCTTTTTAAGTAAACAATTATTAAGCTGCCCTTTTTTGTTTACCACTATGTGTAACATATATGACCATTTCCTAGTTCGAGCCACTACTGGTTTTGTAACATCTGATATGCCTGAGTAGAAATCACCTTTGAAAATGCTCTAGTAAGCCCTGTTCACCAGTGCGCTGACAAAAGTTAGTGCTTTTGAGGTTCAGACCAAAGACGCTATATAAAATCTAAATGGCTAGCATAATGATATTACATATTTCTTAACAGGGATTGGAGATAATCTGAGTAGCCTGAATTAAATCCTTCATCATCAAATTAAGATAAACTGGTTGCCCAATGTGAGTATATTTTAGGGGGACCAACATTGATCATGTGTGTGCTTTGGACATAATTTCGCACCTTTGTGATTTTTGGCCCAAACATGCATGTAGGGGAGGGCCGATCTGACAATGGAAATGGATGCCTGCCTGGGTGGATCCACCCCCTTTGACAAAAAAGCTAGATTTTCACACTTCACGTTCCAGACTAAATGATTACTCAGTGAATCTAGCATAGGAACATGCTGAGGGTCAGTGCTGTATATTTTTAGACAGGTTATGAATATTAAGGAGCATTGCCTATTTTGATGAAATTCATTGGTCCGAATCTATCAAAATTATACAAAACTATTAGACTATGCACTTAATCTGGCACAGTGATTAGAAATGATGAGGTCCTCGTGCTGCATGCTTTGCCAGGTTATGATATTAATGAGGCTCATTTGCATATTTATACTAATAGGCCTAAACCACAGTGACGTGGGGGGGGGGGCCATCTTAATACGCCCACCTTATTTATTGTATATTATGTGAGATAAAAGTAAAATTGGTACCGTATATGGCATGGTAATTGTCTCTCTTGCTTCATTGCTAAGGGATTCTGGCAGAGTGGTTACTTTAGATATTGATTTTTTTACCAGGCCCCAGGTGGTTCCAGATGTGCGCATCTTCTTGGTCCCCAGCTTCACTTCAAGAAGGAAAGCATTGGTGACTCTGATGTTGTGAACCCTGTGGAAGCAATCAACCAACCTACGTCTGGAGGCCCGCAGCCCGAAGAGACTGTATGAGATTGACTAACGGGAAGAAGTGCAAATGCCCGAAGGTAATGGTGACCTTTTGCCGCAGTGTGATAGGTTTAAGGAGAGGTGGTTTGTGTGTGTGTAAGGATGTGTGGGTGACTTGTGTGGCGAATCCAATCACTTAATAACTAGGTGGTATCGGGGCTGATGTGATACTGATGAGCTATTAAATGTAACCTTTGATAAACTTTGCATAGCCCAGGTGTAGTGGCCAGAGTTGCCTTAACTCGTACCCCAATAAGCTGCTAGAAAAAGTTTTATACTGTTTGAAGCAATCACTCCAGGCAGTTCCTTGCAAACTTTGCCTCCATGCCCTAAGTTATGGACTATTGAAATACTTCAATCTATACTTCTATAAAATACGATCGGTCGTCTTCTCTCGCTATCCGGTAGCATTTGTTAGTTATGTTTGACATATGAGCTAATAATTGGCATCTATGCAGGTGGCGACAGTCAGACCTTTGTTTGAGGTTTCAAAGTGACCAAAATGTCAAAGGCTCATCTAAGATCACTTTGGCATGGTTTAGGAAAAGCCCTATGACCACTGCCAAATTTGGCCAGCAGAAGAATGACCGTTGACTTGAGCAAGAACAAAATGTAGGCAAAGGTCAGAACAGAGGTACCAATGGGCAAGACTCGCCAGGTAATCGCAAAAAAAAAGCAGGGTGACCTGCCTATATATTTTCTAAAAATTGCAACTACTTTCACACAACAATCTATTGGTGTCCAGTGATTGAAAAAAAGTTTAGCACTGGACAAACACTCAACCTTTTTCCTTCAAACTTTTCAGGCCATTCGTAAAAATGATAAGTATCTGTCGAAAATGTTGTCATACACATGGGAATGTGATTTTTTTGAAGCATTTTAGTCAAATGAGACAGCTCCTCGTAACATTTCTTTTTACGTGCAATGAGTGATGAAAAATTTGTATGGTCAAGGTTGCAGAATTTGGCAACCCATTCTCCAAAATGGCAATATGCAAAGAAGTGTATTATACCAATGTACTTCTTAATGTGCTCTGGAACTTTGTTATGTCAAATGAGACATGTTGTGAATGTTTAAAAAAGATTTGTCTTAAAATTGTGTGTACATACATGGTCGCCAATTGGGCTTTCAAAAGTCAGACCAGGTAAAGGACAGTTACAATTTTTGTTACTACATCATACACATAAATTAATGTTGGTGTTGTTTCATGGCAAGTTTGTACACATGGAAATGTTCTAGGCTGATTTACAGAATTAATGAGAAAAATTTCCATAAAGCTGTTAATATGCTTCTTGGACCTGAAACACTTAAAATTAAGAGTATTCTAGCAGCCCTATATACGAATCCACAATACTAATCTCTGCAGTGCGAACATCAATTTTTGATGATGATGTACATGTGAGTGTGGGCGATTGATGATTGATGGGTAGTTGACGATGTTGATGGCGATGATGACAATGGCGATATTGACCAATGCTGATTCTATTTATCAAAATAGCGTTTTGTTCTGAGAGGAATGGCTTGTCCGCCGGGACATAGCTGCTGAATTGATGATTCTCCGGGGCCCGCAGGAGTACAATGCAATCCAGAGTAAGTTATTGCTGGGAGTTAAACCACCTGCTAATAAAGCTGATCCTCACACTAATCATGAGAGATCCAACTTACAATCAAATCACCTTTTGCAACTACATTCGCCACTGTCCCATAACCAGGGCCCAGATATGGAGGGGCATTTCCCCTCCTTCCCCAAAGATGTGAAATGCTTTTGCAAGTGCTGACTGCAAGCAAGAAAAGTAGAAATTTTGTTGTAAAAAAACCCGATATTTTTGTTATTTGCCAACCCCCCCCATTTCATTCACTAGACTGCTTACCTGCAATTGATGACAATATACTACTAATTGATCTCTCTCCGATAGATGCCAGTAACCAAAACACCCCTATTTTTATAAAAAGAATCTTCCGACCCGGTGACGGGACGTCACCGGCCGCCATTTTCGATCGGCCTCCATTCTCGTGTGGCTTCCGACTGATACAGACGTGTGGTAAACCAGTTCCGCAATTGTATGTTATCGCCCTTAAGCAACGTGTAGATTTATACAATTCGCGTTATCTACTGTGTACGCCGGACCAGTTTAAACACTCCTTTATATAGTTTTATTATGATCTTTTATCAATAAACTTAGTTTTATCCACGTGATTATTCGCGACGATTTTCGGGTTATATTTTTTATTTTATAGATTTTACCTTGTTTTTCCCCGTGCGTTCATCGGGCAATTCTGTTTCCTTCGCCTATTTCTGTGACGATTATCGCCGCTGATGGATTATGTGGAACCCCCCCCCCCCACCCCCCCCCCCCCCCCCCCCCCCAGAAAAAGAAAGAAGAAAAAAAAAACCCGCCCCCCCCCCCCTTATTCTAATGGACTTACGGTAAACTGGTATCGTTAATTGGTGGTCTAACATATCTACAATTAAAATCTAGTTTGTCTATTTAGTGACTACATGGAGTCTGTGCTGTTATTTTTGCATATAGTTTTGTATGTGTGTGGGTTGCCCTCGATCAATAGGCCAAGATTGATTTTTCATATCTCCCGATCCCTGGCATCCCTTTTTATTCAACGTACCTATTGTAGGTTGGGAGTCCTTGAGTAATCATTCACTATATCTATTCAGCATCGATTGAGTTTTAACTTCTTTATTTTGTCTATCGGCTTTTGGATTTAGATCGTTAATTTATTGAAATTACTGTAGTGTTTTTCTTTTCAATCGTTAGGATTCCTTTATCCTACAAAATTAGTTTGTCCCCCTTCTTTTTTTGTAGAGACTAGTCACCATCTCGTTAGTTTTTGGTAGACTGCGGCGCTAATCCCTGCTCCGCTGGACCCCCACCTCATGTCTTCCCCTGTTTCTTTCAGATTGCCGTTCCCTTGTGCCGGGGTGGGAGCCTCATCCTTCTTGTCTTTTTCACCGGGAATTGTTCTCGTAAAGCCCGGTGCTCTAGTCTTTGTGTCGGGCCTTCTGATCTCCTTTATTCGATGCGCTTGAGAGGGGGTCTTCTCTAGGTCTCCGTCCGCGGGACCCAGCCTTGATGCCTCGCCCTACTAGTCTAAATCTAACTAACACTAACCCTGTCCTTCCTTCTACACTACGTCGTCCGGTGTGCGGCGGTTAATCATATGGGGGATCGGCCCTGACTTCTGTGGCAAACCCTTCGGGGCTAGCTGTGACTGTCGAAGGTGTTTCTTCGGGTGGAGTGGGGCGCCCAAATCCTCCCGTTGATTCACGCTCCGTGGTTTTTGGGCGAGCAACCGGCTGGGTCTATCCCGGCTATATTTCTCTGCTGGCCCTGGGCAGTCCTCTATGGTTTGGGTTCTGTGGGATCTGTTCCCACCTATATCGCAGTATTAACACCGTAGCTTGCCGCAGGGGCCTGGGCTTACCCAGCTGGGCCTGTGTCACTTCTATAAGCGTCACCGGGCTGGCTAGGTGCAGTAGCTCTGGAGGCCCAAACTTGCAGGGTTATCAACTGGGAGTCGTTCCTGGGTTTGGTTCCCCAGCAAGGTCAGTTGTTCAGGGCGAAGTACTGCGACTATGTCGCGGGATGGTAGCCCAGTACAGTCGCAGTGTGTTCTGCTCAGGATGGCGTCTCGGGCCCCCTTGGTATGCTCTCGTCTGTAGGCCACGGTGCAGGTTCTATGGTGGCTTGTGTTCATGCCCCACTGGTCCTTGCATACCTCGTGTATATCTACGGTTGCTAGTACCCCTGTACAGGTTGCTGTCGGATCTGCTGGAGCTCAGGCGCCTGTACCTCCTGTGGCCATGGCCGCGAGGGTTCAGGGCTCTGGCCTAGGTCTGCCTACTGACGCCTATAGGTACTGTCCGAGTGCTCAGGGTGCTATGCCCTCGGAAGCTGGGCTTGATTCCTGGGTGGGTCGGCCTACCAGGTCAGGCGCCTCAGTTGCTAGGGCAATCTGGGGGGCTAGGCCTACAGGTCAGCCATCACATCCAGTTGTCGGCAGGACACTTGCCTTCTAACTCGGTCGGTCCCTTGGTCAGGAGCCTTCTGCAGAGCCCAGCTGCTGTTGCAACCCTCCTCCAGGTTTGCCTCATTCTTTGTGGCAACAGGGTGGGGTGCGTCGGTGCCGTCCGGGTGTGCAAACGGGGGTTGTCTCGGTCCACGTCTGGTGTTCCTTTCCAAGGTGGTAACCTTCGGTCTGGATGGCCTCAGTTGGCCTCCCATCTGCCTGTACAGGTTTGGGTATGCTGCTAGTATGGCCCCCCATACTCCCAGCTTCCCGCTGCCATGTAGGCCCAACGCAACCGGTTAGACGCTTTTGCCTGCTGCGGTGGCAACACAAGGAAATGCAGGTACCTCTGCCAGGTCGGCCTTCTGCTAGTGACACCTAGTGTGCTTCTGGTGGCCCCTACCCCAGCTGTGTCCTAGCCTCTGGTACCTCAGGCTTTCTGACTCGGAGGGGACTCCTCTGACATGAACCCACTTCGGACAGTGGTCACGTCAGGGAGTGGCTCAGTCATATGCAGGTGCTCCCGCAGCTACCCTGTGGCGAGACCCTGACCCCCCTCCTCTGTTGCCGCTCCGGGTGAGCCGCTTGACGGGCTTTCCTTTGGATACTCCTTTTGTCTTACTGCGGGTTTGCCTCTTCTCTTAACCTGCCTTTGACTTTGGAATAGCCCGAGGACAGCTGTCGAGTTCCTCTCATCGGTACCCCGTGTTCGGGACGCCTCTTCTGTCTTCGCCTGCTCTTAAGCTTCGCACGGACATGAGGCTTGTTGGGAATCCTCTGGCCTAGGGTTGATGCCCTTCTAAGATACGCCCCATTCGATTGCACACTCGACTGAGACTATCAGGAAGGCACCACGTAGGTCGGTCTTTACGGTGTCCGATGAGGACTACAAACAGTTTTCATTCCCCTCACTGGACACTGACATTGCTAAGGCACCTCAGTTGGCCCTCGACGTTTGGCACCCTTTTGGGAGAACAGTTGGCCTTTTGGACGGGCGTGTTCACACCTCCATGCGTTTGGCCTCTTTTTCATGGATCCTGTCTGACTATCTGGTTCGGTCCGTGTGGGAGGCCGAGACACCCTCATCGTGACATGGGTCCGGCCAGCTGGTGTGTTGGTCTTCTCTGCTGCGTAGTCAGCTTGACTTGTCAATGTCTCTGGCTCGTCATCTTGTGACAGTCATGCGGGAGCATGCTCTGTCTTCTCTGAAGCAGACCTTCAAATCCAAGCTTTTACGATACTTGAAAGGAGGCCTCTTCAACGTCAGAGCACCTCTTCGGTTCTTCCTTCTGTGCTTGCGTGTCCATAAGCGAGCAAAGAAGATTGAACCGGAAGAGACAGTGCAGGATACCGTGGACGCCTTGCGTACAAACCTACACTCGTCTCCTAAAAAGAGAAGAAGAAGTCCCCTAAAGGCTAAATCTTCTTCTAAGGTTCCTTCCATCCCTACCTCAACACCTGCCCCTTCACAGCACTAAACTCCCGCATCTGGGGGGAACGTACGCCTGCTGGTGGATCTGGTGCTCGCCCCTCTAAGAAGATGAGGGGCGGTAATCAGCAGCAGAAAAGTCCTGAGGTTGGCGGCCGGGGGTGAGCTTAGACCTTTCGTTTCTAAAGCCTCCACTGACATAACCCAGTGGGCTGCCGCTTGAAACAGCATGCCGGGGTAATGGGAACCATATCCCCCGCAAGTGGGTGTTGCATACAGTGAGGGAGGGGTATTCCATCAAGTTTACCTCTCCACCTCCACTGGGGAAAGTAGTCAGGGAGACAATGCTTCCTTGTTCTCAAGTTCATAGGACACGAAATTGCTCGCCGAGTTGTCGGAGCTTCTGACGAAGAGAGCTATCTATCCCATCAAAAACTCCAGTGAGAGAGGGGCCTTCTGGTCAACGTTCTTCTTGACTCCCAAGAAGACCTGCGACTGGAGGCCCATTCTCAACCTCAGCCGTTGAACAAATTCATCAGGGGCCCCCGGTAGATTTCCGGATTGAAAACTCTGTCGTCAGAAAATGCAGGCCTTCCCCAGGTGAGTTGGGCATCCTCATCGATCTCAAGGATGCCTAATCTTCTTTCCGATACTTCCGGCCCCATCAGCGATGGCTGAAAACTTTTCAGGTAATGCGGTCGGGCCTCAGGTTCCTCTTGCTGCCGTTCGCCTCTCTACAGGCCCGCGGGTCTTTACCAGGATCGCCAGGGCTGCGGCGGCGTACCTCATACGCAGAGGTATACATATCTGCGTCGACCTGACGCGGCTCTTTTAACCTCCGTCTCGGGAGGAAACTCTCCAGGCGGTGTCCGTTTACGGTTTCAGGTATTTTCAGTCCCTGGTTTTTCCTAGTGCATGTTCAGAAATCGAATCGGTCCCTTCACAGACACCTCAGTAATCTGGGAGCTGTGTTAGGATCTTCAACGAGGTCTAGCCTCTCCCCACTCCAGAGAGAGTCCAACAGAACCTGTACCTTCGCCGAGCTTATGTTACATCAGGTTCAGGCTCCGGCGGTGCTTGGCTCAAGTTGCTGGGACTTATGGCCAGTTTGTGGGACTTGGTTCCGATGTGCCATTTCCACATGCGAGCCATTCAGGTTCACTTGTTGGCTCATTACAGCCCCACAACGCCTCCTCTGTCAAAGCTATTCCTCTGACACTACAGTTTTGTCAGACGAGCCTTCGATGGTGGTACTCTTCCAGGCAATCTATCGTGGGAATTCCTTTCCCTCTCCGCTGCTTAGAACGGTTGTCACGACAGATTCGTTGACAACAGGCTGGGGGGTCACCTCGACGAACTCAGGGCTTCAGGAGTTTGGACTCCAGTCGAGGCTCCTAGTTCCGACATCAACCTCCGCGAACTCTGGGCAGTTCACGGTCCGTGGAAAGCGTTCGAGGACATGCTGTTGGTCCCGCAAAATCTTAGTTCAAGTCCCGACAACTCAACCCGTGTTGCGTCTTGAACAACAGGGAGGAACACGATCATCAATCCTGGTGTGCTCACACTCTCCGCTTCTTCACTTGGTGTCTGGAGCGCGAGATTCAGGTGGTGGCAACTCACATAGCGGGAGCCACCAATCTGCTAGCAGACGATCTCTCCAGGGTATCAAGAACGCCCCCACGGAGTGCTCTCTAGCCCCTCAGTGTTGCGCACTCTCTCATCAGATGGTTTGTCCCTCCATATATCTATTTGCGACAGCCTCGAACAAGCAACTACCCATATACTGCACTCGATCTTGGGATTCGAATGCGTATGCGCAGACCGCTCTGTCGATCAGCTGGTCAGGGTTAGCGGCTTACGCTTTTCCACCGATCTCTCTACCAATCGAGTAGTCCAGAGATCGCCAATCCAATTGCATGGTGATTCTCATCGCCCCGTATTGGCCTCAACACCTTTGGTTTCGCCGATGGGGGATCTTCTGGCAGGTCGTCCCCTTGGTTCTGCCTCTTATTCCAGACCTTCCTTCGCAGGCCAGGGAATCAAGTACCAAGCCTGACGCAAGTCCCTCAAGTTGACTGCTTGGCCCTTGTCAGGGAATGCTACCAACAGGCGGGCTTTTTCGCAAAGGCGCTGACATCATCTGCACCTGAAGGAGGGACTCCACTCTCAAGTTACTCTCAGCGTTTGGGTCCCCTACTACCAGGTGCCGAGAAAGAGAATGTTTCTTCCGACTAGAAAAAAAAGCACCTGTGTAGAGGTAGCCGATTTTCTCACTCGGAAATTCCGATGAAGGACTGGAAATCCATACCGTTCGAAATTACAAATCTACGATTATGTCCGTTCAGTAGGGGTTTTTGCTGATTGTTCGTCGCTCAATACCGCATGGCTCATTGGCTCCGCTCCTTACTGGGATGTTTAACCAACGTCCCACCTAGGCAGCATGTTCCTCAATGGGACTTAATTACCGTATTAGAGTTTCTGAGCAGGCCCTCCTTTTGAGCCGTTTGGAGACGCCACCTTATGAAATTTGACTCTGAAAACTGATATAAGCTCTGGCGTGGCTACATGACGAAAGAGCCCGAGTTACATCTATCTCGGCGTCTTCAAGCTGTTTTACCAAGGGCTGGTGCAAAGCTGTTCTTTTGTCCGGATTTTCTTGGCTAAAAGAACGAGTCCCCGCTCCAACACCTCTCTTTCCTCCCTGATATCGCTTCCCACAGTACAGTCTTTAGCGAGGACCGGGTTGGGGTGTCCCAGTTGCGCGCCTTGAAAAGTACTTGCGGCAGGACGCTGCATTAAATAGTGGATAACGACCACTTTATTTTTGACCTTTGTACAACCGCACCGCCCTGCGGCCAAGCGAACGGTTTTTTTTCTAGGTGGCTTAGTCTCAGTTCTTGTGGATTCTAAAGCTATGACCGCGCAGGGGAATCCTCGGGCTTATTCGACTAGGGCGATTATCTTCTTCTTGGCCTATCACAGGGGGTTTCGGGGGGATCGCTGACATTGTGATAGTTGTCCTGTTGGAAGAGGGCGACTAAGTTCTCATCTGCGTACTTTAAGAACGTGGGCACGCCAGGGCAAAGGGGCACTGTTCCACACCTGACTAAGGCCAATAAAATCTACAAGAATATACAAGACTAATTAGTTTATCGGACGGTCCGTCAACCCACCTTTCCGGTATTTTCCCCTTTGTGGGGTTTTCATACTTAAGCTAACCATTTTTTAATGGCGGCGGGCTTTAGTAGGTCGTCCGTGATTTTGGTCTTGTGATCTCCTTGTGCTTCTTCTTTCTTCTTTCTTCCACTTGCCATGTTCGAGCGTATGCACCATGCCCCATCCGGGGCTCGCTGGCTAGTCTGATTGATGAATTCGTAGTATATTGTCCATCAATTTCAAGGTAAGCAGTCTAGTGAATGAAACTATACAAACGTATTGTTCTCTATTTCGTTCTACTAAGAGCATGCTTACTGTTTGATGACAATATCCCGCCCACCTCCCCACGCTATGGTGCACCCTCTGGTTCACTTTGATGGGCAGCGCAAAGCCGCTAATGGAGGCCGATCGAACCTGGCGGCCGGTGACGTCACGTCCCCGGGTCGGAAGATGCTATTTTTATAAAATAAGGGGTGGTTTTGGTCCTTGCATCTAATCGGAGAGGAGATGCAATTCGTAGTATTGTCATCAAACAGGTAAGCATGCCCTAGTAGAACGAACTAGAGAACAATACTGTTCTTGTATAATTTTATCCTTCTTAAAAAGGGATGACCCAATTATGTAAAGTTTAATGATTAATTGTACGATTAGCACCCAGAAATCACCACTCATGAGAACTTTGTGCACCATCAGAAAAGATAAAGAATATTGACAAGACTCTTTCGCAAATGACATTCCATCCATGATTGGCAGTCTGACCTTCGTGAGGCTCAGTTGATGAGGGAATTGGTAAATTGTGAGGAGTCTTAAATTAGTGTACTCGATTCCAATGCACCTCCTCAACAGCGTACCCGCATTATTAGACCACCATCACCTGGTTAATAAAGATATGATTGTAGCAGACGTGAACGTAGGACGTTTAGAGAGAAAAGGGGTAAATTAAAAACAACAAAATAGGGTCGATTCTGGATGCATTACAATGTACATCAGAGTGGACTGGTAAACTCATTCATCATGCCTAAGGATGTTTATTACAGAGACCAATTAGAAAATGCTACCAACAAAACCATGTTTGTGCTACTCTGAATAAGCTTCTGAACCCCAAAACCAAACAAGTTCCTAACTGTAATTCAGCTATTACTGAACTAAGTAGCTCATTTGCCAGGTTTGTCAGCGACAAGGTCTACAAAATCAGACTGGGACCTTGATAATTATCCAGGTCTAACTCGCATGAATTATCCAAGCGGGACAATACTTTATGAGACCGTTCCACTGCCATGAGTTTAATCGCGTCCCACTGGTTTGAAGAGGTAACCAAGGTGATTATGTCAACTCCATCAAAATCATGTACCTTAGACACCATTCCATTTGTGTTACTTAAGGAGAATGTTTCAACTCTGGCTTGAGCCATTAACACTGATCCTTAACAAGTCTATCCGCACTGGTGATTTTTCCAGCTTAGCTCCGGGAAGCTCTGAACAACCCATTCCAAAAAGCCTTTCCTAGACAAGAAGGTGCTCAAAAACTACGGCCCTTTGTCCAAACTTAGCTGCGTGGTCTTCAAAGTTTATGGAGAAATTAGTGAGTGCCCAGATAAACAATCATCTTGTCTCAAATGACTTTAATGATAAAGTTTGTCAGCTTACAAAGAACGACACAGAACTGAAACTGCACTGCTGCGTGTCAAGACCGAATTATCCTCAATGAATTCCACAACAGTAGGCCGTTGCTATTGTGCTGGTAGATCTTTCTGCAGCTTTTGATACTGTTGGACATGCCATTCTTTTGGATAGGTACGTGATACTTTCAAAATTCAAGGTACTGCCTGACAGTGGATTCGGTCTTACCTCCAGAACCGCTCTTTTCGTGTGCGCATTGGGGATGCACGTTCAACAAGCAATCATCTCCCTTTCGTCTTCCTCAGGTTCTGTGGTCGGGCCTCTCTTTTTTTCATAATGTACACATACTGTATCTCATCAATCATCCGGAAGCAACAATATTGCTTACCACATGTGTGCTGATGATGTACAGCTCTCTTTGACATTTGATCCTACGATTGATGGTGATTCCAAAACATGCGGTCAAAGACTCTCTCTTTGTATGGATGAACTCAGTGAGTGGATCGCTGTAACAAACTCAAATTGAAGATAAAGACCGAATTTTTCATCGCAATGGTTCACCTATTACACAAATCGCCTCAAAGAGATATTACCATCAGGGTCGGGACAGTGGATTTCCCCAATCCTCGGCAGTAGAAAACCGTGGTGTCTTGTTTTATCATACAATGTCCTAGTACTGAACATTTAAAGGTCATCATTAAGTCGGTTAACTTCACCTTCGCACTATTTACCGGATCCGCCGCTTAAATACCCAGTTGAGAAGTTGTCATCATCTCGGGGCCTTCAATGATTTTATCTCGCATTGAATACGCCAATTCACTTTTGTATGGAATTTCGGCCAGAGATCGAGTAAACTTCAGATTTTGCAGAAGTATAGCAGCCAGGCTGGTGTTCAGATCTGATAGAAGGACACCAGCCACACTATCTCCTTAAAGAGCTCCATTGGCTACCAATTAGTGAGCGCGTTGTCTTTAACTTTAAGCTTATGCTTCTACTTACAAGGGCATTTCCGGACATTTGCCATCGTGACTTGCCCGAATACCTCTCTTGTATTTCCTGGCATGCCAGGATTGCGTTCTGCTGATGACAAGACTCTCCTCACTGTTTCCCGCACAAAAGGTCAGTGGGTGACAGGGCCCTTTCATGCAATGCGGCCCCTAGCCTAATGTAACTCTTTGGCCCATCTTCTGTTCGCCACCCAAGTCCCTGTACTTTTAAGAAAGCTCTAAAATTTTCCCATCTCTTTCCTAAAGGTTGATTGTGTGCTTAAATGTGTTTTTTTTGGTTATTCCTCACATATGTTTTAATTATGCACTGTTTTCTAGTTTGAGTGTTAAGTATTTTTAATCCAAGTATACACAGTATTGTACAGATGAACCATGTTTATAGGCTAAAAGAATTACTATCTTTTTTGTAAAGCGCTTTTACCTTGTTTGAGAAAGGGCGCTATATCAAATGCCGGTTGGATTGTATATTGTATTTCAATCTTGATTGAATGACCTCAACCCCAAGCTCATCTGTAAAGTTTGGTTGGCTAAAAACATGATTTGGTAAGCAACCATTGAGTACTCTGTAAAATTATTATAGTCGACCAATTGGGGGACACATTTGCACTCATAAATTCCAAACCAAACCACCTTTATCCCTAAGATTACCAGGGAAATGAAGAAAAATACGTAGCTCTTTCTTTTTACATCAAAATTTTGACCACTTGGGGTTTCGGGATTGCGGCTATTCGGCAATCGGGACATTATTTCGGTCTTTCATTTTCTGGGTATTCTAAGATATACACAGTCCTGTTAAAAATTCAAAAATATTAGTTGATGTAGTTTTGTAAAGATTTTCTAATTTGTTCCTTTAATGAAAATTCCAGTCCAAATTGTTCCCTAATGACACTCTGCATTTAACTAACTATTTTGAATTAGGTTTTGTACCTGAGACCATAATCAGGAATGAAATCAATCAATAAGCATGAAAAGCCTTGACAATAAGGCCCGTCCTGGATTCTGTTGGTGCACCCTTTATAACACAAATGGTTAAACCAATTTTTTTAATGATTGGTCATAAACTGACATAGTGAAGAACTGAATTGATAAGTATTTTTTATTTCCCACATTCATGCAATAAATGCCTTAATTTGTTATTCATTGCTGCAATTTTAACATCTGCTAATTTGTATTTTTTCTTTCAGTTAAATTGTTTACTTTCTGGTTCCCTTTCATTGTAAGACACGTACATTTTTTCGAAAAGGTCACAAGCTTGGAGTCCTGGTTAAGGTGACCCCTCTCAGTGCAGTAGGGGATGTTGTGTGTGTAAGTACATTCCTAATGCCATTGATAGTTTAAACCGATTTATGATTTATAATTTTAGAAACAACATTCAAATAGAATATTTCTTACCTGTATTATGCACCGAATGTCTTAAAAGAGAGAAATAAAGTGATTTTGATTTGATGTCAATGTAAAACATAGGCTGAATTTCATAATTTGCTCCTATCTTAGAAATTAGAAATTTCACAATTTTTGTACCAAAGGAAACAACATTCTCAGCTTAATCCTTCAGATGGGGATATTTTTGATGGAAAGCTCTTTACATCAGGTCAAAAATCAGAACTTTTCAATTTTTTTGGGACAAACCTATAGCGGTGGAAATTCTCATTCCTCCTTTACATCAAATTAAGAGTTGCTTGCAGCAGTCACGCGTGTGTTTTGGTGTTATCTTGTTGTGCTTGTAATTGCACCCGCACTTTGGCAACTAAACATTTTCAATATGGGACACGCCGACGGATTCTTTTAATATTTTAAACAATTATTGCCATCAGTTTTAGCAGGCGTGGCGGCCAACTTCATCCCATACTTCGCAAAACCGCCGAACGAGTCATTGGACGAGCCTGAACAGTGACCGGATTTGAAGTCACTGTACGCGTTTATAAATAGATCAGTGAGTACGGTGGCGAGTGGGAATTCCCGTACCGTGAACCGCGACCGATCTAAATTGCCTGGCTTTAGTCCGTGGTAAGCATAATTGTGCTGCAAAACTAATCAACTCATCAAATCGTTTTTAAATGAGTCGCACATGAGAGGAATTTGCACATCGGGTCAACAAATCATATTCCACCACGGCGGTGCAATAGTCTATACCTGGTACCGGGCTGGTACATGGTCGCAGCTATAAAATAGCGTTGACCCTGCGATTGAGAATGAGGTCAAAACAAGCCCTCGTTCAAATGTATCCGTTTGACGTTATTCATAGCAAAAAAAAAAAATAACTGGAGTTGATTCTTCAACTCCAACGGATTTTGAGGGAAAAAAATATTGATAATAAACATTTTTCCGACTTAAAGAATATTTGTCAAGTTTCGTGATTACGGGCTAAACCTATGGGAACGCAAAAACGACGCTATCTTTGGCCCGTCCCCCCCTGAGTTTTAAGGAAATTCAAGTTTGCTTTTTGGCAGGCATATCATTGCCCATCAATTTCCATGGATTCCAATCTGATTTTTGTAGAGGTGATAGCTCCTTGCATGTCCCTGTCCTAATCAGTTGTCAAAATTGTGTCCCACTGCTGTAAAATGTCTAAAATAAGAGACAATTTTGCATGGGGTCAACAGCTATCCCAAGGCATGTTGATAGACTGTGCCAATCAGTTGTAAAGGGTTTATGCAAATTTAGGTCATAAGGATATTCCCCATCCTTCAGGTGTCTTTGAACTTTCATCATTTGTTGTATACTCTTGGTTAACATCTTTTGTGTTTCATAATATCTGACTGCCCAGATAAAAATTAATCTCTCTCCCTTTAAGGACATATTTTTAATTTATGACCATCCTCAAGATGTTTACTTTGAGATTAAGTAACTTCTACTCACGATGATCTGTGTGGGTTCGAACCAAATGAAATAGGCAATGTGGGAAAAGAGACATATGGTATATTAAATGACAATTTGCTCTTATGATCCTTCTTTCATTAAACGTTCATGCATTGTTTTAGGTCTTTTGGGTTAAAATTTGGTTCTGTTTCATCATTGGCTGCCAAATAAAATTAAAGAGAGACTTGGCACATTTGAAAAATAGTGCGTCCCTCAAGATTTTCAAAAATCAATATTTTTGCATGGTTGTAAACTTTTATACATTAACCCTCACCTGAAATGATTAAACCAAATACAGCGTCCTTATGGTAAACAGAATGATTTTATAAGTAAAGTTGGCCGTCGTACATTCAATTCGGCGACAACGGAATTGGCGCTTAACACAAGCAAACGCCCGCCGTATGCATGTTATCCCACGGCATGCACCTCGTTTAACCGGATCGTGACCTTTGTGGTTTTGAATATTCAATGAGCACAGTCATGATATTTCATGTACTATACACATTTTTTTATTAAAGTTATAAAAAAAAAGTAGCGCTCAAATTACCCGGATGTCTTTTTAACCTCTTCTTAAACACTCCCTATCTATTTGAGTATGTTATTTTTATGTGTAAAATTCGCTCTATTCTTTCAATCGCCTAGACATTATTAGGAGAAGCAAATTGAGAAATTCATATTTTGTGAAAAAGTGCAGTGCTTGCTTTAAGTAATCAATCTCTCCCTCTAGATTTTTTCTAATTTCTTGACCATCTCAAGGTTTACTTTGAGATTATATAAGTAACCTCTCGATTCCTGATATATGTGGGTTTGACCATGAATGAAAAGTAGACAATAGATCACTGTTGGAAATCAGACAGAATGGTATATTAAATATCAATTTAGCTCTTATGATCCGTCTGTTCTAGATTCACATGAGCTCCACCCTACAGCTACAAGAATGTAACGCCATCTCTGCGAGCCTTGTCTGATGACAGCAAAAAGCCGAAACCATGGTTGCAGCATGACATGTTGATTAACCTGGGAGGACTAGCACAGACACAGTAGACCAAAAGCAGACTGATTCCGTCATTCAGAGTACAACCATTTTTAAATGGTGGAAGGACTGATCAAATTTCACTTGGCATATCTTCTCTTAGATATCATAAAATGTAAACTTTTCTGGCAGGCAGCGTTTTACTTACATCACTCAAACCCTGTTGGCACAAGCTGTCCGATGACCCGGTAATTTTGATTTGCTTGTTGCCATAGGGTTGTTGTCGATATCACTAAATCTGCAGTAA
>JAMKCH010024688.1:0-41931 GCA_023653785.1 Ophioderma brevispina | reverse complement strand
CTTTGGGTAGGTACAGAAATCAGCGTATATCCATCATTGGTGCTTTACAACAATAGTCAATGCTGTTGGCATCGGCACTACATTCGGCAATATAAACTAATGCTATAATTAATAATGATTTATACTGGATAAGATAGAACCACAACAAGGGACTCAGTACATAGGATTTATGTTAAAAACTAGTTAGGGAGAATAAATTGCCTGCCATTGTTGACCGGCATTGTTCTCAAGTGTGGCAGTCCTTTCACGGGTATACCTTTACTTGTGCAATAGCGTAGGCTCGATCATTAGACCATACTCAGAAACATAGTTCCTAACTAAAAGCCTCCCCCTTTGGAAATGTTCACAACTTTTGTTATCAACAAAACTAACAAAAGCCATTATTAAATATGTTTTGAGTTATTTCAGTCTGCAAAGCAAAGATAAAACAAGCAATGGTGACTGTTTTAAAATGGTCGGCCATGTATTGATTGCCAGTACAGGTTGTATTGGCATGATTTTTAATACATAAATCTCTATTTTAGTATTAACATCAAACCCCAAATCGGTATTGATTGCCTATTTACAGTTTTATTTTTGCATTGCTGTGTGATTAAAAAATATGCTTTGGTAGAAAAAATTGTCATTATCGTCGATGCAAAAATTGGTTAAAATAAGGGAATTGTCAGCCATTTTGGAAAAAAGAACGCCATTTGGAAAATGGCCACCATTTCTGTTACAGAAAGTTACCCATAATAACATTTCTATTTTAGGCATTGCTCTGCGCTACAAATCATGTTTTGGTCGCACAACAAAACAAAAAACAAACAACACATGTAGTCCATTCAAAAGAGCCAAAACTACCAGGAATATGCAGCCATTTTGGAAAATGGCGCATTTTTTGTGTACACAAAAAACCGCGATGCCCCTTATGCCAAAACTCCTTCTTCGAACATGCCCAAACTGTGTGCCCAATTTCAGCTTTTCTCACCAAGGGCACATTCATGCACATATCTGCCTACAATTAAGTTGTTAAGTATTATTTGGCAAAGATATGGACTAACCCATGCACGCTGAACATTTTTTATTGCCATCATCTACAATATAATTTTTCAAGTCAAAATTGAAATCCCTTTTTTCTCAAAAAACTAAATTTGTAGGAGAAAAATCAATTTTCAAGGTTGGCATTCCTCTAGACCAACACACACCAAAATGGTCATGGGGTAATGCACAATAGAAATGGTGTAACTAGAAAGCTGTATGTGTTTTAGCTCAAATTGACTGATGTTAGCAGGGGCCTAGAACGATGGTTCGACGGTATAACCAAAAATGATCACGGATGAACAAAACAGTTAAAACTGAGATTACTTGTTTCTGGGGTGGAGGAAGCACTAGTCGTTGAAATGGGTGTATCATCTCATCCGTTGGAATTGAAAAAAAAATGATCTTATCAAAAAGTCCTTATCCAAAATCTAAACAGCAGCTAAATGACTGGGATGATGGGTCATTCCTAAAGAAAGAAATATTGCACCCATAATAATAAAGGCCTGGAAATTTCTACCATAAATAAGCAAATCAAATAAAGTTAAAGTCCTAAATATCATGGGGAAGGCATTGATTGCTTTAAAAAACTTCTGGTGATTCGTTTTGCTCCTAAAACTACTGTAGATCCTGATTAACAAAAAAAAAATGGCTACACCACTACATGAGAAATGCTGATGTGTACAAAATCATGGGTAGATCATTGTCGCATCTGCTTGAAATACATGATTCAATTTCAAATTGATAGTTTATTATAGCCCAAATCTCTATTCATGCTACATATGCGATTTATACTTTGTCTGGGATGGAGTTCCTGTAGAGCGTATTTTCCATTGATCAGTTCCAGTATTTTCAATTGTTTCACAAAAATGACAACGTTAATTTTACATTTAAATAATGCATTGTCATAATGCGTTATTGTTGTCGGACGGTGTATCGTGCATGTGGGGATATGTGATTGAAAGCGTATTTGGGTATAATATAACCTTACACTGCCCACCCACTGCACATGATATTTCCATGCTTTTGGGCATGAAAAATGTACAATAGCAATGATGCCCATTTAATATGTCACATGTCCTCATTTTTGACGTTGAGATTTTGATACCATTATATCCTTTTAATGAACTATACTCCATCAAACTGATGTGCTGTAGATGATAAACCTTTATTGAAATTAGAACATTTAAAGGATTATCGGGATCAATCCTAATAAGCCTGGTTTTAACTAGTCTTGTCAAGACGAGTCGTTTGATTTTTTTTTTTTCACCAGCGAACTGTTGAACTCCCACAGCCAAACGGTGCCAGTGCAGTGTTGCAACTGCTGCTGTAGTCGCATTGTTATTCGGTATTGAAAAGACGAGTGACGATGCACATGCAGACGGAATTTGTGTTTAGCGGATCGTCTTGGCTGTTTGTAATTTGTTTTCCATATTGACAAAATCTTCGGGGGGGGGGTAGTTTTCCATAGACGGGCGACGAGGAATCATTCAAGCCGATAAGGACCAATCAAAGACGCGATGCAGACGTAAATATTACTGAATCAAGATTTATCACATACAAAACGAACCAAGACGGCCGCCTCGCTGTGAGCGATTCGTGAAGTTAGCAATTTCTATTATGGAGGAGATTCGGGTGGTGTTGATTGGAACGTAGTAATTCGAAGCGTGAGTGATCGTACAAATTGGAAGGATGAAATAGATTTCTGCGACCATTTTCATTTACCTTACGGCTTTGCAAGGCCCTGGGGAGGTGGTGTGTGTGTGTGTGTGGTATTGGTGGGGGGGGGGGGGCGGCTAAGGCCCATTTTTATATCCCATGTGTAACAGTTTGCATGGGATAAGCTAAGGCCGTGGGGGGGGGGGGGGTGGTAAACACCAATGATTATATCGGGGGATGTACCTCGACAAGGGGACATAAAGAGCGTCTTGAACAGATAGGTTTTAAATGTAAAAATCGGTATTTCGTCATTTGTTTGAGCAGTTTCTTTGTTCTTTTAGACTTAGATTACAAAGTTGGTGGAAACTTTAATGGAATACATAGACTCTATTTTAAGAGCCAAGTCAGTCAAGATTTATTTTGTAATAGGTCTCTTTCAGAAATCAGCCATATTGCTGTAATGTGTTAGTTATACACCTACCTCCCTATAGGGTTTAATAGTTTATGAAACCTACCGCCCTAATAGGCCCAACTAATCCCAGAGTAAGATCATATATTCTGTCTTGTGGAAATAAATATCGTGGTGGTTAGTTGGGTATTTGGAGCAATTCCTTGACGTTGGAAGAGCAGGCATCATTCTCAAGGGATCTATGTCTTCTATAAAGGTTAATGAACAAAATTAGCGGGGTGCTCCTCTGAAAGTGGGCGGGCTCCAGGAGGTGGATAATTCATACTTACAGGCGGTCAAAAATGAAAAATGCTGGATTGCTAGAAAAAGGTACCCAAAAGTGTTAGTGTCTTGTCACAGGGATTTAAAAAACAGTATAGTTTGTACTACGATGAAATCATTAAAAGGACGATACTGACCAAGCAAAGACGCGATGCAATGAAGTAATTACTTGAATCAAGATTTATCAAATACAAAACGAACAAGACGCTCCGCCTCGCTGTGAGCCATCGTGGAAGTTATAGCAATTTCTATTATGGGAGGAGATTCGCGTGTGGTGTTGAATTGTGAACGGTAGTAATTTCGTAAGCGTGAGTGATTCGTACACATGGAAAGTATGAAATAGATTGCTGAGACCATTTTTAAGTGACCTTTACGGCTTTGCAAGGCCCTGGGGAGGCTGGTGTGGTGTGGGTGGGGATTGGTGGGGGTGGGGGGTAAGAGCCATTTTAATCCCAATGTGTAAGAGTTTCATGGGCTCTAAGCTAGGCAGTGGGGGGGGTGTTGGTTAAACACCAATGATTATATACCATTACGGGGGATGTACCTCGAAACGGGGACATATCCGAGCGTCTTGAACAAGACTAGGTTTTAATGTAAAAATCGGTTATTCGTCATTTGTTTGAGGGAGGACCAACGGTTTTTTTTGGTTGTTTTTTCTTGTTCTTTTTTTGCTTTTGTTTTTTTTTTATTTTGTTCTTTTAGACGTAAATCAAAGGTGGTGGAAACTTAATGATACATAGACCTCTATTTTAAGAGCAAGTCAGTCAAAGATTATTTTTTAATATCTCTTCAGAAATCAGCATTATTGCTTTAATTAGTGTTAGTTATTACACCTACCTCCCTTATAGGTTTAATTAGTTTTATGACAAACCTACCTCCCTAATTAGGGCCCAAATAATCCCAGAGTAAGATCATATATTCTGTCTTGTGAATAAAGTACGTGGTGTTAGTTGGTCATTTGGAGCAATCCTGACCGTGGAGAGCAGAGCATATTTCTCAATGGCTATTGTCTTCTTTAAAGGTTATGAACAAATTTAGCGGGGGTGCCCTCCGGAAAGTATGGGCGGAATACAGGAGGGGGATAATTCATAATACAGGCGTCAACAATAAAAATGCTTGTATTGCTATAAAAAGGTACCCAAGTGTCGTCTTGTCACATGGATTTAAAAAAGTATAGTTTGTACTACGATGAATCATTCAAGGCGATAATGACCAATCAAAGAAGCGATGCACTGACGTACTATTACTGAATCAAGATTTATTAAATACAAAAAGAACAAGAGGCCGCTCGCTGTGAGCGATTCGTGTAAGTTAGCAATTTCTATAATGGGAGGGATCGGTGTGAGTGTTTACTGGTGCACGGGTGTAATTCGTAAAGAGTGAGTGATTCGTACCAGGAAGGTATGAAATAGATTCTGAGACCAGTTCATTTACCCTTACGGCTTTGCAAGGCCCTGGGGAGGTGGTCGTGTGTGTGTGGGGGTATTGGGGGGGGGGGGGGGGCTAAGGCCCATTTTTATATCCATGTGTAAGAGTGTGCATGCGGGCTAAGCTAAGGCCGTGGGGGGGGGGGTGGTAAACACCAATGATTATATACATACGGGGATGGGATGTACTCGAAAGGGGAAGAAAACCGAGCGTCTTGAACATGACAAGAACTGGTTTTTAAATGTAAAAATCGGTTATTCGTAAAAATTTGTTTGGCAGTTGCAGGTTTCTTTGTTCTTTCAGATTAAATCAAGTTGTGGAAACTTTAATGAATCATAGACCTCTCTTGTAAGGAGCAAAAGTCAGTCAAAAGATTTATTTTGTTAATATCTCTTCGAATCAGGCCAGTTATGACTGTAATAGTGTTAGTTAGTACACTACCTCCTTAGAGGTTTAATTCGTTTTATGAAAAAACCTACCTCCCTACTAGGGCCCACATAATCCCAGAGTAAGATATATATTCGGTCTTGTGGAGAATAAATATCGTGGTTGTTAGTTGGGTTCATTTGGACAATTCTTGACCGTGGAGAGCAGAGCATCATCTCTGGATATATGTCTTCTTTAAAGGTTAATGAACAAATTAGTGGGGGGGTGCCCCTCCTGAAAGTATGGCGGAATCCAGGAGGGGGATAATTCATAATACAGCGGTCAAAAATGAAAAATGCTTGTATTGCTATAAAAAGGTACCCAAAGTTTGTCTTGTAACATGGATTTAAAAAACGTTATAGTTTTACATATTTACAACGTATGATTATGGAGATATATACAAAATCGTCAAACGTCAAAGGTCATCACGAAAAGGTTAATCTTGCCGATCACGAAGGGTAAATATGCTACGATCGCTGAAGAAGTGAAACAATATATGGCGACACCACTGCAACAACACCATTGAAATACACACACACACACACACACACACACTGTGAATTGTATAAGTTTACCCGTCATCTAAGTTAATTACGGTGCTTATATAGCGCAATTACAGAAAGTGATCATTGCCTTCACAAGAGAATTATAAATATAAAAACAAGGAACTATAAAAACAACAACCAGAAATACAACACATTTAGTTAAAGGTAGGTTTTTAAACATTGTTTTGAAAGACTGAGCTATGGGGGCTGACCTAATGGGATAAGTGGTATGATTCAAGAGAGTTGGGCCGTAGAACTGAAAGACCATCACCTGCCGTCCTCTACTGCGTGGGATAACGAGGCGAGAACTGTCCATAATTGAGCGGAGGTCTTCCCTGATGGAATATAAACGGTGATACAATCTTGAAGATAGGACAGGTGACAGACCCTCAGGGCCTTGTAGCTGTAGGACAAGAACTGGTCAATGGGTAAACCAGGGTAAAGAGTCTAACAAAAGCGGGAGTTGCATGGTGGCGTGGAACTTGGATAACTATGTGGGCCGCACGGTTTTGTAGACGTGTAGAGGAGCAACACCTTTTTCTGCAACCAGAAAAGAAAGTGCAATATAGTCTAACTTACATAAAACAAGTGCCCGCATAGCATTAGAACTTGCATCTGATGATAAAACGGCGACTTCTGGCAAATACATGGTAGAAAGGTAACAGCTTTGCACAGAGATGTTACATGATCTGAACATGGTCATAGCCGAGTCAATCGGGTAATGCCCAAATTTTTGAAGCTCTCCACACAAGATGCAGTTTCAGGACGGCGCATGCAGCATCATCTGGGACAGTGGGGTTAAAAAGTAAACTAGGGCATCATCTGCATACATGTTCCTAATACATGTATGCCATGATAAAAGAATTATTTGGAAATAGTTGAGAATATTTGGGGAAATGCATTGGGGTCACGATTGACCCCTGCGCCACACCACAATCTAAACCAGTTGTTCGACATTAAACCAACCTACTGAAACTCTAAAATAACGGTATTTATGTAAGAAGAAACATTTATGGGCTGTGCCTTTGATACAAAGTCATTTTTTTTTGTCCAGACGGTTGAGTGGATGTCATGATCGATGATATCAAGGAAGCAGAGAGAGCCAAGCATAATAGAGAAAAGAGTTTGGTTATCATTGAGGGCTGGGTGATACAATCTTTCATTGATGCAATGTAGTTGCCCGTACAATGCTTATTTTTGTAAGCAGACTGACATAATTCATCAAGATTGTTAGACCGCATGTGTATTGACTGGATAATAGCTGCTTTCTCAATTATTTTACCAATAAAACCATTTTGGACCACAGGATGTAGTTTTATAAGTCGTTCCAATCCATGGTTCTCTTTTTCAGAGTCGGTATCACAATAGCCTGTGTGATCCTAGGAAAACGCCAACTGTTAAAGAGGTGTTTACCATGAATGTAAAAAGGAAGGACAATATCAAACGTTATCTTTTATTAGTAACATGATTGGTAAGCTATCACGACTACAACTCTATCTTGTAGAATTATGATGGATATGACGAAACTTCATTGATCTATTTTTTTAAGTTACCACTCGATTACAACATTATACTCTACAATATTTTATCTGAAACGGAATCATTATTCACATCACCAATTATACAAGTAATACGGCTTTATTTGTCCAATTTTTTTCAATGAAAATTGGCCAAACTAATTACTCAGTTACCAGGGGTGTACAAGATAGGAAGAAATTGCTTATTTTGGTTTCAAAGCTCATTAAGGGTATAAAGTTATGTAGTCACGGCTTTGGTAACCCTATATTGTAGTTACTTTTTCTTTGCAGCAGCGCAAGTTATTATAGACTGCATTTGTTTCGCGTGTACAATTTTGGTCTACTTGAAAACCACTTTTCCTCCATTTCCTTTAAGTCTAGTGAGCCTGCCTCTTGGGCTGATCTGTCACTGTACCATGGAGACTATACCTCACACCACGAACTCTCGTCGTTGGAGGGATGGATGTTAAGAACATTTGTACACGAAGTTTGAAGTAATGAAACTCTCATCTATACTCAGTTAGTCACACAATAAGGTGGAGTGTTGTACAGGGTGTGTTCCCAAAGCTGAAGCTGTGAATTTCATTTCATGGCGGATATTAAGTATAATCTTGTATTAAAAACAAAAATTGTAAAAATTCCATGACAATCCGCCACGCAAAACAGAGATATGAATGATTATTTAAAAAGGACACCTGTTTTTCACCCATTCAAGGGATTACACAGTTAACTCATTGTTTGTTCTGCTGGCGGGTGAGCGATTCCAAACACATGAATCTTCTGCTGTATTCTTGGAATGCCTTTTAAATATTAAAAACTGAGATTAAAAAATACAAAATGCACACGATTATAAGTTTTTTAGATTTATAAATGGCACATAGGCATTAGAAACCGCGAACGGATGAGTCCTACGTCGCATTCTAAAAAAAATCATGTAAGCACAAATCAAAACTTTGCCCTAAGTCTATTTTGTATCTCTACTGTGCAGTTTTTGTGATAAATATATTAACTTTTTAACAAGTGGCCCTGTGTTTGAATGGCATAGTCACATTCTGTTACAAGAAAGAGATTAAAATAGCTTAGTGACATGAAAGTCCTCTGCTCTGCAGTAACTCTTTGCCTGGGCATATTAACCAGACCCAACAGTGTTAATGACCAAACCAGACTTACGATTTTCTTGATATGTTGAAGGTTCTCATCTTTGGGAAGGTTTCATACTAAAATAACACAATTGGAGGACGTGTCATTATTTTCATTTAACTAAGCTAAGAGGATCACACTGTCATTTTAATTCGCTACTTAACAATTGACTGCATCTAAAATTTCATAAACACCCATTGCTTTCTTAGAATCTGTTCAATGTAAGGCATACTCCCGGGACAATGACGATTTCAACAGGTAACCCTTAGACAGAATTTGCCACTAAAAGTTATTATTTTAGATAATATTGTTCAACTACAGCATTGAATAATTTTAGTAGTATATCACCTTCAGGCTCTGAGGGTTATAGCCAATGCACACGTTTGAGTCACGAATCTATCTGATGTACTGATCTCACTGTGTAAATCCCTTTGGAATGATGAAAAAACCGAGTGCCTTTAATAATCGTTTTATCTTGGTGTACAGTCGGCGGATTGTCATGGGATTCGGACAGTTTCTACAAACAGTAAAAATGTATATCCTCCAAGAAAATGAAATTCCAGCTTCAAGCAGTTTTGAGAAATAGAATTATCTGCTTGCACCACTTTTTTGGACACCCGTATATAAATTTTTCATGAAATCCCTGACTGTACTGGTAACTTAGAGGAGGTGGTTTTCTCTGTTGCAATACAATCTTACCATTTTATGGTCAGAACGTGCTACGAGGGGTGATTGATAAGTTCTAAGACTAAGGTAGAAAGAGGATATGTACAACGTTCAAAGTTAACCATCTACAGTTTCATTCTTCAAATGAAATTCCACAAGTTATGTGTATATCTGTTCTAATTTTTAACTTGCAGGTAATCAAACATTGAGAGTTTTGCCGGACTAATTGCAACATTACGCGAGAAAATTAGAAAGTTGAGGAGAGGAAGCTGACATCGGGGGTGGCTCTTTCCATCAATCATGATCATGACAATGCCGCGGTCCATAAGTCTATGGTAGCAATGCCTGCAATCCATCAGTGTGGCTTCATTTGGTAGAACATCCAGCCTATTCACCCGAATGGGCCACCGTGGACTACTTCTCTTCTCAAAGATGAAATAGGAACCCTCAATTTTTAATTTTTTTCTTTTGGTTAAATTGCTTCAATAGGCAGGCAAAATTCTCAATGTTCGATTACGCGAAGTAAAAAAAATAGGAACAGCTATAACATGAAACTTCTGGAATTTCATTGAAGAATGAAATATGGACGGTGTTAAATTGGAACTTGTAGATATCCCTTTCTACCGTAGGCTTTAGAACTTATCAACCCACCCTCGTAAACAAACATCGCTTAATCTGTACTAAATCTTCATAAACGTTACATGATCAGTCAAGAATGTGACTAATCTGGGAGGGCCTGGTTAAATATTGTTAAGGCCAAAGTGATAGAAGGGTCATAAAACAACAACACTTCAGGTTTTCACAATCTCCATTGAATAGTCAATCACCTAAAATTGAAAAGTTTGCCCCGGAGACACAAGAAACTCTTGTAAAACATTCCCGAACGCTCAAGGAACCAAGCTGTAGTCAAACCATTAACTGGGAGATGGGATAAGGCGATAAATGACAAGATAAGCTACGTCAATGTTAGGACCATTTTCTTCTCTCCCAACCCTGTTTCACACTAAGGCGCATGTTAATTGCGTAATGCATATAGCGTCTCATGCGTAAGATGCCCGGTCGCCACACGCAGGCGTACTCGCTGTAGTAAAGGTTATAACAAATGGGTAGATTACCTTTTACATTACCAACCACATTTTCGTTGATTTTCATTTCTGAACCGTTTTCGTCGAATATAGTTTATACTATGCACCGTTCATGTGAATTTAGCGCTCTTTGAAGGTATTGTTTTATCTCTATTAATCTCAATAAAAATTCGAACCTTTGTTTCTTTTGTCTTTTTTAAATCCAATCAAATGGGGTAATGGGCGCAAACTTGAAAAACATATTTATCGTTTACATTAATTTGATATCAATGCATTGACACAATGCAAATTATTACAAATACCCTTATGAAAATGCACAGCATCAAATGTCCAACAAAAAAAAATACTTGTTAACACTTGTGTGTAAGGGGTCCAAGTGGACCCAAACTAATTGTTGTTCGGCGCCATTTCAGGTAAATTTACTTTTGCCCAAAAATTGGACCAAACAATTGTTTTCGGCGCCATTTCCGGTAAATACTTTTGCCCAAAAATGTAACTTGCTTAAATAGTAATTGCCAGATTTGGTGGAAACAAAAATTAAAATCGGTCATGGCATATAGGCTAGTTATGTATTAATTAAGCATTTTGGTGGCACTATTCAAAAATTTGTTTTGCCCCTTAAATTAATCTGAAGTAGTTGTACGCAGCAATGTAAATGGAGAATGTTCTCCTCTTATGAGCCACATTTTATGGAAAAAGTCCTCGGGGAAAGATGGATTTTAATGGTTTGAGTGGGGAATTGGTGTGCAGTGGAAAAGCGGTTTTTCGAAAGCCATTTTGAATCGGTAAGACCGATTTTAATTTTCCCCAAATTTGTTCTTTTTTGGTTTGTTGTTGTGTTTTTCATTTTTTGAATTTGGAGTAAAGAAATTCCACCGCCAAAGTGGGTTTTCAGGGTATTCCCTGTGGACCCCATGGGGGTGCACAAGACCTTATTAATACACCTAAGTGTTAATACCCGGTTATCTTGTTTACCTATGAAATAAGAATTCAGAAAGGAGATCACACACTCATATTTTCATTTTAGCCCGCCAAGTAAAAAAATCAACCAAGTTGATCGTCCCGCCGCTCCGAGTTGGACGCAACACCGATTGTTTTGGTGTTATTTTTTATTTTTTTAAAAAAGCAAACAACCACCAAAATGAAGGCTAAAAAGTGGAAAAACGCGTTACAAAAATATGGAGCGCTGAACTCCTCAGACCTATTTTATAAGAGTATCTTCATTTTGTTAACAATTTCTTCAACTTGCTTGCATACTCCTATTCCACAATAAAGCGCCAATCTTCAAATATATCACGGGTGGCCATCTTAGACATGGCGGACCTCTTTGAAAAAATAATAAAAACAAATAATAAAGGAAGACTTCATTGAAAAAAAGACAAAACAACAACAAACAATTTTTTATTTTTTAACTTGGCCTTATCTTTCTCTAACACAATTTGTGTAATTATTTAGTAAATTTCCGTTTTCTAATCATACCTTGGCCTAGCCAGGTGTGGCAGGAGATATAGTCCTCCGGGATCAGAGTCCGGGAAACATGGTGACAATAGGGCCATCGATTCAGCTGAGCATGGGAGAAATGATCTTATGTGGGAGGCCACAATTGTGTAATATTTAGAAAATGTCCAGTTTCTAATAAATACCTTGGCCTAGCCAAGGGGTGGCAGGAGATAAGTTCCTCCGGATCAGGCGGGAAAACATGGGAACAAATAGGGCATCGATCAGTTGACCTTCCCACAAATTAGTTTCCGCTTTATCCCGTTGTCTATGGAGCCCGGTCTTTGATACCTGCCGGACTATGATTTTTTTATTTATTCAGGCTATCTAGGATATAACAGCAGTTATCTAATAGTGACGCTGACGGAATTGGCGCCATATAGCGATTAACCTCCTTTTGAAAGCTCTGCAAGTCCTGGTTGATGCTAATGAGCAGGAAGGGCGTTCCTTAAGCCTACAGAGAATGGGAGAAATGATCTTATGTGGAGGCAAGTTGGACCTTGGGACTGTCACAGTTAAGATCATGAAGACTGAATGAGCGCATTAGGCGAGGATTACTGAAGCAGCTCAGGAAGCAGTTGGCTGAGGAGATCTGGTGCTTGTCCATAAACATGCGGTGGAAAGAGTTACAATTCCCAATGGCCTGCGATGACCAAGTGGTTGGATGTGGTGAGTGATTAGCTCACACTCGGGGATAAAAGTAAAGGTAAAGGGGACGGACCTGTATGCACAGGAACGGAGTGCCCATCTCTCTTTCGAAGCGATTGGGCCAGACTCCACCATATAATGTTGCTGTAGGGGGCTCGCTACACCTCCTCTACAGCGAGTCTGTTACCTTCCCGGCATTAAATAATGCCGGTACCCATTTATACACCTGGGTAGGGAGGAGTAATTGAGGTAAAGCGCCTTACTCAAGAGCGAAACACATTGGCCACAGCGGGGCTTGAACTCACAACCTTTGGCGTGCGAATCGGGCGCTTTATCCACTGGACCACATGTGTTCTCATGAGAGGATACCAATGATGGAAATGGCACGTCTCTGGATTGCATCTAGTTTGGATAGTGAAGTGGGTGTTGCTCCACACCATGCTGAACTTGTATATTCCATGCTGGATCGAGCCATGGATTTATATATAACAGCCCTTTCAGTTGTCCCTAGATAGGGTGCAGCTCGACGGAGCAATCCTAGTCGCTGACTGGCAGTTTTATCCATTTTGGTAATCACAGGGGACCATGACAGGTCATTACTGATGGAGATGCCGAGTAGACCAACACTGTCAGCCTCTTCTAGAGTTGTTCCAAAGAAGTGGAGACTTGGATGGTCTGTTGCAGCATCTTCCTATTTTGGTATTGTTACAGTTTTACACTTGGCAGCTTCGAAAAGTACATTCCATGAAGTTGCCCAAGACTCGATTTCCTGCAGGTCTTTGTTGAGAGAGGCAGCAGCTGGGATTTTGTCCTCTTTTGACTTTATGAAGGTCATAAGTGTGACAGCGTCTGCGTAGAGGATGGGTGGATTCAGGATTCTTCTTGTGATGTCGTCAATAAATATAATAAAAAGAAGAGGGCCGAGGATTGAGCCTTATGGTACACCTGCATTGATCGACTTCTTGCTGGATACCCTCCCGTTTAGGATGACTCTGAGGGAGCGGTCACTCAGGTAGTCCTTCAGCCACTTCAGTAACTTATCTGAGAATCCTAAGGCAGAAAGCTTGGCCAGTAGACCAGGATGCCACACTCTGTCAAATGCTTTGCTGATATCAAGACATACAATTCTAGCTTGATGGAATTAGTGATGCATTGGGAAACATAGGTCAGGGCATCAGATGTCGAATGGCCAGACCTAAAGCCATACTGTCTGTTTGATATCAATGAATGCACATCAAGATGACGCCACATTGTTTCATAGATCAGTCGCTCCACTACCTTGGATATTATAGATAGCAAGGAGATCGGTTGATAGTTACTAGGCAAATGCTTGTTGCCCTTCTTATGACATGGGGTGACTTCAGCTACTTTCCACATCACTGGCATGTGGCCCTTATCAAAGTAAAGTTGGAATAGACGTGCCAGTGGAACCGCCAGTTCTGGGGCAGCATTTCTCAAAACGATGGTTACTTTCACACCGGCCCTAGCCCAATGGCAGGCAAAAATTAATGCTTGCTTTTTCTTTTTAATTTTGAACTGAATTTTAAACTGAGCATAGGACGATTATATGGTGTGTGTAAATCATTGTTAGCTGTTAATCACTATGACTTCTTACTATATCAATATGAAAAACCGTATGCTCACATACCCGGCGCGGATCCAGGGAGGGGGCTCGCGCCCCCGGTAATTCTGCAAAATCTTGGCAAAATCTTGCAAAATCAGCCCATTTTGGGCAAGTTACAGCCTTTCAACCCCCCGGTAATTTTGACGTTTTTCAAATCCTGGATCCGCCCCTGCATACGGCTTAGTCCAAATTTCAGGCCCAAAATAAGCTTGTCATTTTCATAAAAGCTTCGCCCGTCCACGTGACTACGGGCTGTCCGTACCCAAGACTCTTTTTCAGCTATGCACTTTAGGGCAGGTGACATGGGATGCGAGGTCCCAGCACATGTGTGTAAGAGACTACGTAAAAGTGTTTCTACGATGATTAGTATTAACATAGAATTACAATTATCTCTATGCCTGTTGTATATGATGATATTGTAATTTGTAATCATATATTTTCAATAACATTCAGTTTATGACAAGCTACATGCCACACAAAGAGAAGATATTACTTCCTTGCATTAAAATACAAAGTCAAATGATAGTGTTTAACCAATCAGCCACAAATTTAGCTTATTTTGAATGATGGTTCACAATTTGACTGTTTGTCGGAAGTATGCTGTCCTGAATATGAAGATAATCATAGCTTTAGAACCATAGAGGATTTGCCAAATCGTGTACCACATATTTTTCAATTGGAATGAATTTGGCCATGAAGACGAGGTTAGAACGGGTTTGGGGTTTATTCCGTATTGAAATGCGTGGTACACGATTTGCCACCCACAACTCTCTTAGTATTGTTCGAGACTCCAGTGCATGAGATGATGATCCATCATGCGTGAGACAGTGATTGTCATGTCAGACAATTAAATTACTAGTTTCAATCATGACAACGCCTACGTACGGTACTGTACAATGTACGTACTGTATTGCACCCGTGACCCTGTATGTGCATGTGTGTACTGCTGAGTTGCGTGTAGTAAAGCAAAGGCCCCCGAAAAGCAAAGCAACCCAAATGGACCACCGACAGTACAATCGACGCATCGTGACCCTAGCCTTACTAGCTTCTGAGAGTAGCCCGACATGGGTGGTACCTAAGGACTGCATGTTGCCTGTGGGGCGAGGACCTGATCTCTACACACGGATAGGCAAGCTCCACGCGATTGAATAGCCAGCCGGTGATTCACCGTGAAGACCCGAAGTTGCACAGCGTCCCCTTGTCTACCCCAACATTCACTCGGCTGCACGGTTTCGATGGGATGAGTATCATGGATCCTTTTATACAGTACTTTCCTAGTCAATAGCGAACAAATACCAAGGCCTTTTTAATTTCTGTGAGAATGTTGCCCGTTTTTGTCCTGAATTACTTGTGATGAGAATAAACGAATATATTCCAGGCTATTTTGTCGACCGGTTTAGTGTGATACTGGTGGGTAACACGTAATAGAGCTTATAGCCGATAGGCATACGCCTTACAAGTTGTATGCACTTGCACTGCCACTGTACTTGGGACTATATTAGTGCTCTAGAATGCGATAATAACTCCATGGGAATACTGGCATTGATCCTCTAAAGCCTAGTTTCACTTAAAATTCATGAAAGGTTTTCGCTGATACATTTTCATGGAATAACTTGTTGATTTTTTACATTTTATCAATGTCAGTTGTCCCCTAAATAGCTTAATCCCAGGTCAAGGACCAAAATTGTCGTTCCCTTCCAATTTTTAATCCCTGTAAAAGAGATATGCCCGCAGGAATCACAGTCCTGGCTCCATAAACGTCAACGGAATAAAGAAGTCAACTGAATCGATTGCCCTATGTTCACCATTGTTTGGCGACTGTGAGACCGGCGTACCATATCTCCTGCCACACCGGTTTGTTTAATTTCCAAGTTGATTTATACAATGATTTGGTGCAGTATACTGTCCCCATATACTGCATGCATTATCTTTCCTTTAAAGCGAGATTTTATCCCGGTTTGGGTCGGGGGTCTTAGGGGTTTTGTTGGTACCCATGCATGCTCATTCCAGGAGTTTCGTCAACTTTTCAGTGAAAATAAACCCCTAACGGTACCAGTTTTTTGGTGAAATTAAATACTATTTTCATTGCAAATAAACCCCTAACGGACCCGTTTTGGTGAATTATACTAATTTTCAGTGAAAAATACCCTTTTTATAAGGGGACCAATTATGGTTCTATCATACCCCTCTTACGGGACTTGTTCTCAATACGTTAACAAATACCTTCGAATATCAATTGGCCCAATATACAAGAAAAATTACACTTGTGCTAGGCTTCAAGAAATAAAATACACACTCAGGGGTATTTGCTGGTTAAATGTTCCTATGTGGGCCCAAATCCAAAACCTCCGTTTCTGCGACTTACGTAATTTGACTGTTCTTTTTGTTTGTATCTCTTCCCCTACTTTGAACCTAGGCATAATAATTGCATGAATTGAATAAGTAACTTGTATACTTTAATATGAAAAAAAAATCAGTTGTCAGTTCAATATGTTGCTACGGCAACCCAAGTTTATGATCTGCACGGACGGAATTGACAAAAAGTGGGATTCCAAAACTTCTGAACTGTGTCATTAATTGTCAAATTAAGGGTAGCTTGATTTCTGATCAGTAACATGTTGAGTTAAGGTCCTCTTACCTGTAAAAAGTGAGAGAAATATTTTGAGAAAATTAATTCTGATACTTGAAATCTCATCAAAGCGTTAGATACAAGTGCGACTGACGGAATGCGACAGACGGAGCAATATTTCATGCTGTCGTGCTGAAATTCTGATGTTGTTAATCCATCATATTTTTGGTTAACAAGTTGATTATGCATGGAAAGAATAATTAAAAATAAAAAAATAACATGGCACACCTTTTTACCTCTTTTTTAAACATCCGTTTTTTGCATTATTTTGTCATAGACGAAGTGCGGACGGACGGACATTTTTCAATTTTTTTGTTTATGTTGCACAATTTATATTTTTTCCATCATAATCACCGGTTTTATTACATCATTTATAATAAATAAAAAATAAAAACATGTTCTGGCTAAACATTTGGCTTTTTTGTGACACTTTGCGCTTGAAAATCCGTCCGTCCCCATTTTTTTTCCGTCCGTCGCAAAAATGGCACATGGTATAGTACCTTCTTAATATAATTAATTTTTCCAATTTTTAATGAGGTTATCACCCTAAAAACTGATAGGTTTTAGTAAATAAAATGTAATGTTAATTATACTTTTTGAAAAATATTGATTCTTCCGAAAAATGCGACGGACGTAATTGACACGCTGTTTTTGAAGATTTTTCTTAATTTAGAAACACATTTTTTAAAGAATTTTGTTAAAAGTTTATGATTACTAGTCATGCAACCATTACATACAAAAGTAAAAATTCAAATCATCCTTCATCATAAATAATTGTCCTATTTGTAACAATTCCGTCCGTCGCACTCAGAAAACGCCATTTTGATCTTTTTCCGCCATTTTGAATCTTGGAGAAGGCAACATTGGAAAAAACTGTTGAATTTATTTGCCTCAAGTGTATGCCTCTCTTGCACCATGATGGAATTTTATTCCGCTTAGCAAGTTTAATTTAGGTTCTTGGTTGACCGGTTTTGGATTTGGGCCCATTTGTATCATTGAACATCACAAGCACAATCTGTGGAAGTGGCGTGGTCTAGTGGTTAAGCAATCTTACCTCTGGAAGCAAGGTTCCTCGGATCGAATCTCAGTGGGACCACTTTGCTGGATTTAATTCGGGAACTCTTTGGGATTTGGTTTGTATAACAGATATTATTAACACCTGAATGCCACTTTCTCCATGGTCATTTGAAATTGGCAAATGAAACCATTAAAGCTTGCACTACCCATCCGGTGTGTGTTCGTGTATGTGTTTTGAATGTTGCATAAGCTGCTGCCTCCAAGTTGCATTGTTTCTGTTCTAGTAAATTATAGTTGTAAAGTGTCTAGCAATTTGCCTCTAGGCCCGATTTGGGATATAAAAAACCTGATTATTATTATTATTATTATATACTGAATTTGATACCCTATAAGCGGGGATAGAACCTGGATTTATTGTGAATTTGATACGCTAAGGAGCCCCGCATTTGCAGCTATAGTCCCTCTTTTTGGAACAAGCATTGGTGCCCGACCAAAATCCAAGAACCCCCCTCCCCCCGGAATTTGTGTTACATATTTTTTTTTTAAAAGAGAATATGAGGTAATTTCCAGAAATGTATTAGATCACACATAAAATATAAACATATGGGGGAAAACTATCGTCTACCTGAGCCATCCATGGGGTGGGGTGGGGTGGGGGCCCAGGGGGAGTTACCACTCCCTGTGATTTTCCTTATCTGATTCTTATAAATTTGGTACATGCACAGAATAGCTTAGCGTTTCTTCTTTCAAAATAAGTACCAACATTCCCACTATGATGTCATAAGTTAAGGAAAGTATGAAAATACATAATATAAGGTGGAAAGTTGATATTTTGCAATTTTACTAAATCGAAACCATCACTAAATGCTCTATGTAAATAAAAAAATAGCCATTTCCCATCATGAAAATCCCAAACCGCATGAAAATGAGATACTACTAACTTTTTTCATGTTTTTTGGTAAAATTGAATTTCCCCCTATTTGCTGACATGCGACCTCTATGAAGTCATTTGAAGTAATGCTGGCCATGTTGGTACTAATTTTTATATCAATGAAAAGAGTAGGATAATAGCTATCCATTGTACTAAAATCAATTGTCTGTGGTATTCCTGCATCGTACTAGCCATGTTGCTATACTTCTCTTTCAAAGGAGTGCCCCCATCCATCACTTTGGGAGCGTAACATGTCAATTGTGGACTCAATTGACAATTACATTAAATAATTTGGTACCAGAAAGGTTTTTATTGTAAGGTAGACAAGCATCTTGAAGGGGATTAATAATATCTGTGAATAGTCAAAGCACTTACTGCATGAATTATTGTCTTTGCGCTGAAAACCTGACTTAAAAAGGGTATTTCAAATATTTTTGTTTACATTTTAAATCACATTTTGTTCGAACATACCCGCCAATAAGTGACAAACGTTGACATACGCGCAATTGATCACATAATTTTCTGTGACCCTTTGCCAACTCTTTTGTTGCAGAATTCAGCATACAGCCATAGTTTTAGAGTCACCAGGGCAGGTTTTTACTACCATTTTTCTGAAAACCGCTAAACGTTATGAAAAACCGCTACACAGATACACAGATTAATGCTACCCATGGGGCTAAGCCTTAGTGTAAAACGCGATTTCAAGCGAAAGCGCAAACGCTAGTAAATTTGGCAGCCTCGACGAAAAAAAAAAAACTGCATGAGATTCTGCACTAATATATTCTCTCTCTCTCAAGTGCCATATCGAGTGACGTTGGCGACCATGAAATTATGCCATTCCCCCCTGTCCATTGCCAATCACAGAAGCTTGATGTTCTCCATTCCAGTCCAGGCTGCGATGCTCTGAAGACATATTAATAATCTCTGGCGTCCTCGATCTCTCTTTCCTGCTATTTTTTCCTGTGGTGTGACTTGTCCAAGGTATTCTCATCATTCGCCTAAGGAACCACATTTCTGCTGCTTGCAAACGATCATACATTTCCTGAGATATTGACCAACTCTCGCATCCATATTTTAGAGTAGGCAGTACATAACAATCCAGAATTCTGAGCCTTGTATTCAAAGTGATTTTCACGTTACAGAACAGGTTACTCATTCTTGAGAAAGTCTATTTTGCAATTGTTATTCTCTTGATTTCTCTGTTGCACCTTTCATCTGATGTTATCATGCTTCCAATATAGTTAAATTCGTCAACTTGCTTCAGGCTGTCCCCATGTATTTTACTGTTACAGACTGGAGCAACTTTATGCTTTGTAACCACAAGACACTCAGTTTTCTTGCAATTGATGTACAATCCTTTTTTCTCACTTTCAGTCACTACTTTGTTAATTATTTGCTGAAGGTCAGATTCTAATGTCGCAATAAGGACAGTATCATCTTCATACTGTATGTTGTTTATTTTTGTACCACCTATCACTACTCCTGGTAAATCTTCTAGTTCCCTCAGGATCCATTCGCTGTATAGATTGAAAATACACAGCCTTGCCGCAATCCTTTCCTGATTTTAACAAACTCACCCACATCGTTGCCAACTCTGATGGCAGCTGTCTGATTCCAGTACAGGTTTCTGATGATTCTCAGGTCTTTTCCATCAAGATTAATTTCACTCAAGATGTTCAAAATATCCTCATAGTTGGGTCATTTGGAGCAATTCTGTGACCGTGGAGAGCAGAGCATCATTTCTCAGTGGATTTTTCTTCTCTGAAGGTTAATGAAAACATTTAGCGGGGGTGCCCCTCGTGAAAGCGTGGGCGGAATCCAGGAGGGGGAAATTAATAATACAGGGGTAAAAAATAAAAAAAATGCTTGTACTGCTGTAAAAAGGTAACCAACGTGTCCGTCTTGTTACATGGATTAAAAAGGTATAGTTTGTACTACTTACGACTTATGGTTATGGAGATATAACACACAAATCGTCAATTTTGTATTAGAATTGGGATCCCAGATTGTACTTAGCGGCAGAGCTGGAAATGCTAAGTTTATGTCCGTCCATGATGAAATAGTGCTACCTCAAGAAAAAGACCTCTAACTTGACTTGCCTGAACCAATAAAACAACTAATGCATGAGGGTAGACACGTCCATGGCGCTATTTCCCGGCTATTTCATATTGGAAGGCCGTTTCCAGCAGCCGTTGAATAATTACAAAATTCCTTCGTTTGCGACACAGACATTTCGAGCTTAACCTGGCATTCACATGTATAGTTTACTAGCCAGTTACTTTCAAAAACTTTTGATAAATTGGGGGCGCTCTTCCAAAAAAATGTGCTATTATTGCTTTAAAGGTGTTTTTTTTTTCCGATTTATGTCTATTGTATTCTCTACGTTATTAAAGTCTGGCACTTGCATACACTCCATGCAATCTATATGATAAACAAACTTGCATTTTTGATGGTAGAAGCAATAATGCACATGGCAATGCCATATTCGTCACGGTGTTGTATTGATGGTTATTTGTGGCTTAATGTTAGTCGCGTCATGGCATGTCGCGTTTACTTAGATTCAAAACGGATTAAACCGCACAATATTATTTGACCTTTATTCCATATTAAACAAAACGCGATGTGTTGTGTGATTTTGTATTGTGCCACCATTCTATGAATTCGACAGCCTCAATGGAATAAACTGCATGTTGAACGATGTGGTGGCAGAATACAGAATTCATCCCTACAAAGAAACCTTGTTAACCATAGCTACAGTCTGAATAATAATTTGTTGAACAGAATCGAACACACGCGAGCATTGACTGCGTGAGCCTGGAGGAACATTCTTCGCGACGCGTAATTGCTCAAAGAATGCGCCGAACCTCCGAGTAGCTTGTTGAGCTTACATGAGGTGTGTGTATCTCCTGTCCAAGTAATTGTTAATCCCACTGTAGCTCTCTTGGGAATGGAATGGATTTGAAGGCTAAAATTTCAAGGCGACAATGAGAAAATACAGGTAAACTGCTAAATTGTAAAGATTGTAATGTATGCAAATTAGTTGCTATTAGAAACTAGTACAGACTGAATGAATAGGCTTGGCTGTTTATTTCTTTGTTCTAGAATCAAGACAAGCTGTGAATTCTTATTATTCAGCTAACAAAACACAGCCTTTCATCTGATATCAAAAGGATCGCTCCGGGTAAATCTGGGGGGAAAGGGCGGGGGAGGGGGGGGGGTCAGGGGGGGGGGGGGAGGGAGACCAAAGTGGAATCGGACACGACCCTTTAATACGAAGAGATATACCTGATTATCATATTATTTATTAAATTCCTCTTTATTCAAGATCAAAATATATAATATATAAAGAAGTCACATAGTACGACACAACGAACATGGGGTCGATTAGGACACCAGGCAAGTTATAGGACAAGACACAGTTAACAAGAAAAACACGTGTAAAAACATACCAAAGCAGAGTAGTTTAAAACATAAAATCAGACCTGGTTGACAGACATGCAACCCTGGTCGACTACTATGTTCTACATTAATTCATTGAACACATTTCCACTCCCTTTCTCGTGCCGAGAATGGAAGAGGAGAGAAAGAAGAGGTAGAGCAGCTTGGAAATGTCAGTTTCAAATCAGAATATTGTTTGTGATGTGACTGCGGAGAAGGCGTTGGATGCGCGCTCCTTATTTGTTTTGTAATAAGGCCTCTGAACCAAGTTCAATCGGAACCATGCTGCAAGTTACCATTCTTTGTGATGTCGCACAGAGATGAATATCTGGCAACTTTTACTTATGACTTTTTCAATATTTGCTTCGAGGGAACGGTGAGTTCGACTAAGAAGATCTTTTTTCAACGATGGAAAGTTCAACACAATGTCGGTTTGGGACTGTGGGGATGACGTCAAGTGGAACCGTCCCCCCTGCCACAAGGTATCCCTCAAATCAGCTGTTATACGCGCCTTTTTGCTCTCAACAGTCTCGCTATGTTCCAAAGAGGCTATTAAAATGAGTATGATGTTATTTGCCGCCATAGGTATCTGTCGAGCATACGTGTGCAGTTGTTGAGAATTCGACAGAGAGGGCCGTTAGCACTCAACCGTTTCCCACATTCTGTAAGGGTTAGTAAATGATTGGATAGCGAGTCCAGGGCTGCATTACAGCAATTAACATTAGTGCCCAATGGTGGGGGGGGGGGGGGTTCATAGTACCCAACATTGAATTGTTTGCGCTTCTTCGGTTAAGCAAATCAAATTCAAGGAGTTTGGCTAATTGTCTGATTTATGAATGACGCTTCTCGTTTCCTGATACAAAAAAAAAAAAAAAATTAAATCCGCCCACGGCTTCATTAGAATAATCGGTGGGTCCTAGGAACCCCCCCCTTGGGCACTAACGACGTGAAAAATCAAGATATTTGACTAATTAAAAAGTTAAGTAATCATCTTGCGGAATATATAACTTAGGAGGTATTATTAAATCATTAATAATACTAAATCACATACCTTTATATGCTGATAGCATCAATTTTCAATTTTGTCATTGCGTGCTCTTAACTGTGTCAGTCTATGGGAAAAATAAGGCCATTTTGAAGTTGCTGAGGAAAAATAAAGATGGTATAAATTGGCTTATATTTTGCATGATTATTTTAATTGTGATTTCTATAGTAGATATAATGAATTATTTTGGTTCAAAAACCTTATATTGGAGTTGTGTGAGGATGGAAATGTGCGACCCACTCTGTTTCGAAGAGTGACATTTCAATTGGCCATAGGGTCAAGGTCGGATTTTCATCTTTTATTTGTGGGATGTGGTTCTTACGTGAACCACCATTTCATTTGTGTAGTGTCATGATCAACTTCCACGGGAAAAGTGGTTATCTGGGTTGGGTCCCTAGGACCACCCCACCCCCCCCCCACCCCCCCCGGCACTAACGGAAGTTGTTTTAGCTTGGGCACTACAGTGTTAAGACGCCCTTAGGAAGGATGACATTATGGATTCCACGTCAGATTATATTGCACTCATTTATAATTTGGCTATATACTTTGGGTAATAAGCGCTCAACAACAATTTCATATACTCACTGGAATCTTGATTTATAGAATTTTGATCTTATCGGTTTGATGCAGTCAATTTGGAACATTGGCGTTATCAAAGACCTATGATGAACTTGATCACACATAATTATAGTAGAATTTTTCCTGTCCAGTGAACTTCTCTTTTCAGTTTCAGGGCAATGGTCTATTGGTTGTTGAATCGCCTTTTATCCTTGTTCTACGGTAGGCAAGACAAGACTTGTGTATAAATGTTGAGGCCCGAGGGAATATCAAACCCGTTTCATGTGACTCAGGGCGGTGTTAACACCATATTTGGGGACTCCAACCATTTTTAAAGAAAAAAAAGAAAAAAATCACATTTTCTATCCAACAGAGCAAGGTTAGATTTAGTAATCGTACACTGTAAGGCAGAAGAAAGCGCTTGCTGGCAAAACAAATATCTCTCATATATGGCGACCTTTAAATTCATTTCTCACGGGCAAATGTCAAGTTGTTAAGACCGCGTTCAAATTAGCATGGATTACGCCCCATGTATCTTTTTGGCTGCAAGAATGGGTGATCAAAGCACCCAAGAATTTCCGTGGGTCTTCTTTGAGAGGAGTTACTCGATTGCCACCAATGCTGTATTAAACTACCTTAGGGATGCCACTACATATAGACAAAGAGCGACATTTACTGGGTTTTAATGACAAACCCATGCTCTGTGTTTTTTCTTGAAGTTCGTTTATGATCTTTTGATGTCTAATTTTATTGCCTGTTAAAAGATTAAAATCGTCAGCATACGGAGTGGTTATTACTTTATTTCCGTCCATGTCAAAGCCATACTTGTCCCGCACATTTTCAAGGTATTCGATGATGGGATTGAAACACATCAAGAAAATAATTGGCGACAGTGGGTCCCCTGAAATGTTCCCCTTTTAAATTCAAAATCCACAGAGTTCCAACTTGGCCCGCGCACCGAACCGTTCAACCGAGAATACAGGTTTTCAACATAGGTTATAATATTACCGGTGAGGTGAAATCTTTTCATAGAGTGAGAGATTAAAATGTGACTTACGCTGCCAAAGGCGTCTGCGAGATCGAAAAAAAGTCACATGTAAGGTCGTTTTCCTGAATTTAGATACGCAATGGCCCCCTGAAGTAAGATATTGTGTTCGATACAGCCATTAATTCCCTTCAAGAACGCTTTCTGAACATTAGGATTAATATAACCATTGTTGGTAAGATATGCGCCTGTTCTGTCAGCAAGTATTTGATGAAAAACCTTGCCCACACAGGATGTTAGGGATATAATTCTTATAATAATTTTCTTTTCCTCTATTCATTTTCCCCTAAAATAAAATAAAAAATATATTTTAACATTTCATTTGATTTGTATCTAATGTAAGTATCACGTCGCGGCACGACATGTAATGTTTCCACCTCATAAGTTACATGTAGTGAATTAACCAAAAAGTTAAATACCATACTAGTGTGCTATAATGTGCTTTCCTTGTGTATCAGTTGCGATTACCTGTTGCTCCATAAAAGAAAAAAAAAAACAGCTCATGATATCGTGATCAGAATATGTGTTAACCGGGTTTTTTCACAAAAACATTTTTTTTCAGCCCAATTGCAAGTGGGTGATTGGACATCGAACATTGTCCAGAAGCAGTTGGCAGGCGGTGTCGCTGTTCAGCTGCCTGTTTCTTGATTGATGTGCATAAAAAATGGCGATTTGTAGAAAATGTTTTGTTTATCCATGAGATTCCTGCGATTAAAACTATCAAAATATTGCCATGTGGGGGTTGAAAATGGCGATCGATTTAGGCCCTTTTAATGTGCATTTCAAAAATTGGGCCATTTATTTTGTAGCAGGCCTGTGTGTCCTAGCTTTGGTATGTTTTGACTGTATTTTGTTCTGGTAGACCCTTGGCTGGTATTTGTTTTATAAATTTGATTTTTTTATGATTCTATGTAATCACAACTCCAAAAAGCATGGAACCGTAAACTCCATTCTTTCACTGACAGGCTGAACCCAACGTGACCGAAAGCAACGTGATGTGACGCTACGGAGGGAGCCGCGAAGCGACGGTACGGGTCACGTCGTGACCCGTATATTACTTACAAGCCTTTCATTCACAATATGCTTATGTTTGCAAGTGCTTTTGAAATATTTCAACTGTACATGCCACTGCATTTATGGTTAGAAGCCCATATTTACCAAAAAAAATACAACACGACCAGTTAATTCTTAATTAACCGCAACACGGCACGGTGTCGCCAGCTATAACACCCGAACGGCAATAGAAGTCAATACTAAAGTGTCTCCTGAATTCCCACCGGCAATACCAAGCAATTAGTGCCTTGCGCTGCCGGTGAGCCGTTTTCCCTCCAGCGGAAATAGCTTTGAAGTCTCACCGGCAATAGGCAGCAATATGGGTCTCCTGAGGGGATGACGTCACACTGGCAATAGAAAACAATTGGTTTTTACCTGTCTTCTGAAGGGAAGATGACTGAAAGGCAATGCGAAGCAATGACCGGAATGTATACGCTCTACTTCCGGGTTCGCAAATTTTACCTTGACAAATTCGGAATGTCCTACGTACAGACGACAGAGGAAAATCCCTGCGGTACTTCGGGAAAGTAGTGCATGGTGGGATACAAAATGGCGACTGAAAACTACCAGGGACGTCTCAACGCAGCAATAGAAAGCAATTGGTTTTTGGCGATCTCCACTAAGGGGAAAACAGCCAAGCGGCAATAGAGAGCAATGTGTGTTCCGAGGGGAAAGCGTCACAGTGGCAACGGCCAGCAATGCCTCAAAAAATGTTGACATCCGAGGAGCAGTATTAGTTTTTTGGTTATGGTGTGAAAACTGAGTTTTAAACTTTGAAAACACATTGCTTTTACTTCGAGACGTAATTGCCAAGATACGCAGGTTGTTTGCGCTGTTTTTTTTTTTTTATTTCGGATTCAATTTCACCGTCCAGTTCGATACTGCACAACTCATCTCTAACACGCAGACGTGAATGTGCAATAAACATACAATTATAGTAAGAGTTACTTTAAAGCAATGTTGTGTATTTAAAGCCTTGAATTATATCCAAAGAACAACGGTGGATGAAAGAGAAGTGGACCCTTAATTAGGATCTTTACATCCAGAAACCAACCTCTATTTTAAAAACATACTCAAGCCAATCTCACGAAACCGCTCAGTGTAATGAGGACTAGTATCAGAATTCTGTGATTTCCGATTGAATTGGATGCGAGTTATCCCTCGTTGAATTTTCTCAAGTGTATCTTTAGTGATTCCGCTGGAAGGGTGTCCAAACACTAGCACAATGCAGAACATGTGGCATAATAAGAGTATTGTAAGTGATTGAGAAGGGCAGAAGACGATGTATTTCTAGTGCACTTAACCAGAGACCTTAGAAATCTCATCACGTACATTACCAATGTGTCAAAAGATGTATCTTTAGTGAAAGTAACACCAAGTAGCTTGGAACTGTCAAAATCAGCAAGTCTGGTATCATCAATCCATCAATAGACTAAGTAGAGTACTGCAGTGGCTTGGATCTCGCACCGTGGATCGCTTTGATAAATTTTAGGGACAACCTATCAAGAACAGTACAGCTGAAAATATATTAATATCCTCTGGAGAACTGATGATTAGTTTCATTGTAAATAGGGCGAACTAAAGTGTGATTATCCGCAAGTGAAAATAGAGATGAAAACCATGCACGTTGTTGATATCGCTGAAAAAACAACACACAAAAACAAACAAACAAACAAAAACCAAGTCTTCATTTGTTTGATGTAAATATTACGTCACTATTTCATTTTTTCACCTCAAAACGAGGGCACTTTTGCCTTGACCACAATTTTTGTGTGGACACCCTGTACACTTAAAAATTGAGGTTTGCTTGTTTTAATGACTTAATCGTCTAATTATTTGTCCTTTGTACAAAGTTTATCGAAAGTTATCCCTTTTGATCATGCACGATAGCTAAAAGAAGTTCATAACATTTTACAAAGGGCGTTTGTTCTTATGAATGCGTTTTTAAAATAACCTCGACGTGTGTTGTGTGGTGTGTGGTGTGTGTGTGTGGTGGGTGGGTGTGTGTGTGGTGTTGTATGTAGGCACTGCAGGTAAATGTTATGCGTTACCGCGTTTGAGAGCTTAAGAAAATACATGACTTATAGACATACTGATAGTTTGGAATTAAAATGACCAATCTGTGTGTAAGTATTAAATTTTCCCATGTCTTTTGTTTTCTCTCAAAACGATTGGCAAAGTATCGGCAGGGAAATTTGAATTGTACAAAACATATTGTTTTCATTGTCACTTTTTAAAGACACATCAAAAACAAGAAAAAGACGAACAACCAAAAAGACAAACTTTATGCACACACCCACCATGTTACTGAAAGAAAAAAACACTCCATGATTCTCACGCAATCTTTAAATTACCGCGGTAACTTTGACTAAAAAGAAAAAAAAATATTGAACGATAAAACATAATTAATTGGAAGTTTGGGGTTTTTGTAGGTAGTAGGGGTGGGTTGTATGTGTGTCATTGGTCTTGTTTCAAGTTGGTTGTTTGTTAATAAAAAAGCACCAGACTTTTGGCCTGGTTGAAAAGGGAAAGAAATAAATTCATGACGAGGTCCATTTAAAAAAAAAAATATTGTCAAGGCGTTTTCTGGGTTTTTTTTCAGCAAGTTTATATTCAACCTAGTGGCAAGTATTCCAAAACAAACAATCGTTAACTTGAATAGTGAGGTGGATAAGTATCAATTCATAAAAATTAGAGAGTTATAAATTTCTTTGGTAGAATATGACCAAAATATGATGCTTTACCGTTGACTTCAAAAACAACCCATCATACATTCGTAAAAGAGTAAGAAGAATTGGCGATTCTTTTTCAATATGGAAAAAAGTAATGCAAAACCATCGCAGAATGTGCAGAAAGTGGTGGAAATTACGGATCCAAAATGGAGACAGGACATACAGGAAAACAGTTAATCAGTCAACAGGTGCGCTTTATATTTATTGGGAAAGTACTGGGATTACGTTTTCAGCTGTAGGCCTACATTCGAATCAAAACAGTTGCAAGTGCATTATCGTGAGCTGAGAATTAAACACATTCTGAACATTTTGTGGCCGATCGCTAATAGCCTCGTCCCAGGGACCCCAAATTTTCCCGGAGTGGTCCAAATTTTGGTAACAGAAAAAAGCTCATTTTCTCATTTTACCATGTGAAATCGTAGGCCTAAAGGATGTATTGTTTAAGTTATGAGCTAAAATATGCCCCAGTTTGGTCGACCACTATTAAAAAAAAAAAAAAAAAAAAATTTACACAGCACTCTATCATGCTGGGGGCTTACAAATCACGTTTTTAGTCTCACTTCAAAAATGGATTGAATATCGGCTCGAACATTTAGAGATGGAGTTTTGGGGTGAAGCCATTCTATAAAGGATGAAAACTTTTCTACTTAATCGGCCATCCCCTTAAGTTCAACAAAAACAATATAAAAGAAAAACAATTTACAGGAAGTGGGTGCTTTAAACAAATTTATATGGTGGAAAACCTAAACAAATTTTATATCATTTAAGCTTCTGTAATTTCACAAATCTTATTATCTAATAAAAAAACCCAAATGTCCGTTAGAACCTTGTAATTCTCCGCTCATGATAGAAGAATCTCCCGGCTTGTTTTTGTACAAAGATTCTAATGATAGTCCGATGCATTTGTATAATGTTGCATTCTGAAGAAGATGAGTTTCAAGCTAGCCTATACTACTAGTTTGCTCCTTGCAAACAAAGGAATAAAAAGATGGAATATAAAATTTTGATCGCCAATAACTTTGAGTTTTATAGCGCACTGGGGGACGGACTGAATAGAGGCGATTTCCAGATAGTTTATGACTCCCGATACAAATGGTCCCCATTTTTAAAATTCGGGCGGAGGATTTAGTACGCTTTGTACGTAAGCGAAATGCGTGATTCATTTTGGACGCGCGAACGACCCTAAGACATTACACAAATATTGTAAAGATACAGTTTTATACGGGCAGTACACTTAAAAATACGGGGTAAATATGCCGACTAAAATAAAATGACCGACCGTTAGTAATACAACTGTAAATGTTAGGGTTAAATTGGGACCACGGAATAGTCTTTGAACTTGGGTCATTTCGTAGTCGGTGCATATAGCCAATGAAAATTGAGGTTGACCTGGAACAAATTGCTATCAAAGGTTTTTTTGCACATGCATTTAGCTTAAGGGACTAATTGATATACTAAAACGTCGCAGGGCATCCGAGTTGCGAGAATATGCCCATTGCTAAATTCAAATGGCCGCCATTTGATTAGATTTTGGTAATATCTTTGAGTTCTAGACTCGTAGCAGGATTAAAGTTCTGGTATCTATACCCATGTTTTCAAGGTCTGGGAACACAATTATGACAGTACTAATGCATTTTAGGATGTTTGGTTCAGGCTTCTTAATTGGCCATTAAAATCCAAAATGGGCCATTTGTATAGATTTTGTCACATCTCGAAATCTGAGTCACAAAGAAAGTCTAATATGGTGTCTATACAAATTCTGTGTCATTATTACAATGTGATTGTAGAATGTGAATGGATTGAGACACCTTCTTTCCCTTCAGTAGCATAAATCCAAAAATGGACAAGACAGGCAAAGCCAATGGTAATAAATGTGACAATAATGATCACTACCAGTTCGTGGCAATTCTAAAATTGGCAATATTGGCACCAATATTGGTAATAAACAAAACAACCCTGGTGAACAATATAGTGTCCAGTTCCAAAACCAGTCTTAAACCTGGAGGAATCATCTCCTGCTTCAGGATCAAGTTCAAGCCGTGAAAGAATGGCCACAGTGCTACCATTATTTTTAAAGGGGGATGACCCTATGTAAGTAGTAAAGTTTTCATTTGATAGAATGGCCTCACCCCCCAAACCCCACCTGTAAAGTTCGTGCCGATATTCATTTGATGTGAGATATGAAAATGAGATTTTGTTATTCCATAGAGTACTGTGTAAAATCAATAATCGCTCATAACATCCAAACCAAATATCCTTTAGCCCTAAGATTTCACAGCGTAAATGAGAAAAACAGTAGCTTTCTACATATACTTCTGGTAAAATCTGGGGTTCTGGGGACGAGGCTATTAGCAATCGGACCATGGCCCTTTAATTCTAATCTACATATAGCAAACTTATCAATAATTACGGTATTTGCCTGACCTTCGTCTAATCAGGTTATTTTTATTAACATGTCTAACCAGTGCGGGAGGGGAGGGTTGATGTAACTCCATATATCTTCCATAGACACCACCTTTGAACTTGGTTTTGTGCATCAATGGATAGCTATGGTTCTTCTCTATCCAGTGATACCAAAATAAGTACCAAAATTCCCAGCATCTTGCTTCTATGATGTCATAATGCACGGCGCTCTTGCAAAATTTGGTGAAATCAGTTTTGTGTACAAAGGTGAGGGAAAATTTGAATTTTCGGGCTCAAATGAGAACAAAAAACCTAAATGTAACATAACTAATAAAAATGAAGTTTTATAATAACATGAAACCTTTTGTTTTAAGAGCAAATATATGGTGTACCAATTTACATAGTAAAGTATAGGAGGCTTCACCAATCCCCTCAACTTTGGCGGCTTACCCTTCCCCGGGTAAGGTGGTGGGTCCGAATTTTTTCAATAAAATGTGCTCAAAAGATATAAAAAAAAATACCTAAAAACATTTGCGACACAATCACACACTTTTTTGCACCAGGAGAAAAACATACCCCAATTCCTCCATAGCATTTTTAAATATAAATCTTAAACTATGTTATTAATTTTCAAATTTAAAAAAATACAAACATAGTTTGCGACATATGCTTAAGTGTGCCTATTTAAGCAAAAACAAAACGTTTTAAAGGTTCTTAGCTTGGTACTTTAATATCTGTTCCTTTTTTCACCCATACCGATAGTTTTTTAACAATGTTGGGATATCTATAACGGTTGGATGGTTATGGTTTGGTGCAGGATAATCACATAAGGGAAACATGTAGAGATACAGGTCAACTCAGCAGCAATCGTTAAGGGTGTTTAACAATCAGGGTACCTGTTGAGATAAGCATCCTCTTTCAAAAAATAAATCCAAATGGACAAGAACACACGCCAATGGTAATAATTGTGACAATTAAATGATACGTACCAAGATTCGTGGCAATTCCCTACTTGGCAATATTATGGCCAACCAATCTTGGTAATCAACCAACACTGAACAATATTTGTCCATTTCTTAAACCCTCTTAAACCATGAGAATCATCTCCTGCTTTAGGGATCAGTTCAAGCCGTGAAGATTGCCACATGTTATACCATTATTTTAAGGGGATGACCCTATTTAAGTATATAAGTTTTCATCTTGATAGAATGGCCTGCACCCCCAAACCACCACCTGTAAAGTTCGTGCCGATATTCATTTGATGGGAGATATGAAAATGAGATTTTGTTATTTTCCCCCTTTTTTCCCCCCCAATCTGTGTAACTCAATTAATCGCTCTAACACCAAAACCAAATATCCTTTAGCCCTAAGATTTCCCAGCGTATGAGACAACGTAGCTTTCTACATTACTTCTGTAAAATCTGGGGTTCTGGGGACTAGCTATTAGCAATCGGACCATGGCCCTTTAATATTCTAATCTACATATAGCAAATTTATCCATAATTACGGTATTTGCCTGACCTTCGTCTAATCAGGTTTATTTTTATAACATGTTAACCATTGCTGGAGGGGGGGTTTGATGTAACTCCATAATTTTCCCATAACACCACCTTTGTAACTTGGTTTTTGTGCCCAATGGATAGCTATGGTTGTTCCTCTATCCATGATACCAAAATAAGTACCAAAATTCCCAGCATCTTGCTTCTATTACGTCATAATGCACGGCGCTCATTGCAAAATTTGGTAAATCATTTTGTGTAAAAGGTAGGGACAATTTGAATTTTCGGGGCTCAAATGAGGAACAAAAAACCTAAATGTAACATAACTAATAAATGACGTTTATCATCACTAACCTTTTGTTTTAAAGAGCAAATATAGGGTTGTACCATTTACAATAGTAAAGTATAGGAGGCTTCACCAATCCCCTCAACTTTGGCGGCTTACCCTTCCCCGGGTAAGGGTGGTGGGTGTCCGAATTTTTCAATAACATGTGCTCAAAAGATATAAAAAAAAAATACCTAAAAACAGTTTGCGACACAATCACACACTTTTTTGCACCAGGATAAAAAATACCCCAATTCCCTCCATAGCCCATTTTTAATATAAATCTTAAACTATTTTATTAATTTTCAAATTAAAAAAATACAAACATAGTTGGCTACTATGCTTAAGAGTGTGCCTATTTAACAAAAACAAACGTTTTAAAGGTTTCTTAGCTTGGTACTTAATTTCTGTTCCTTTTTTTCACCCATACCGATAGTTTTTTAAAATGTTTGGGTATAACGTTGGTGGGTTATGGTTTGGTGTCAGGAATCATCACATAAGGGAAACTTTAGAATACCAGGTCACTCAGCACATCGTTAGGGTGTTTAAAATCAGGGTACCTGTTGAGATAAAGCATCCCTTTCAAAAAATATAGCCACGTTAACAATACCTCTGGTGGTTATTATTTGGCTTATTATTTCTACCCTACAGCATGAAATCAGGTCAAATATCCACCGACTAAATAAAATGACACCATTGATGTAAAATGACTTTTTGTGGTCATATTAACCTTAAGAGACATGAGGAATTTCCGAAAAAGCGCCCCAATTTTTCTCTCGAACCTAGGTTTTTTACATCTTTGGAATGCTTACCAATGTATTAGATCACACCTGAAGGAATAATCCCAATACGCCGTCTTTATTAATAGATGATGACTTTCTGTCGTGTCTGTCGTGCACGACATAAAGTCAAAGCGTGTTTTACTATTGGGAACTGATTACAAATAGCAGTCAGTTCGAAAACAAGGTTTCGTTTGCACCTGTTTTGTCCAATAAACTTCCAAACGTTCTCGGGCGGGCACTACAACCGCTCCATTGAAATTTGAGAGAAATTCATATCCTAAAACAAATCTCCCTCCTGTCACTTTTTAAAATTCGTTGTTTTAGCTCAATGTGGTCCATTTACTTTTAGTCGTGCATATATTTGACCCCATATTTTTAAGTGTTTACTAATTCACTGTGTGAAATAACTAAGCTTAAATTGAAGTCCTTCTAAATTTAAAATAGAAAATCACAACTTATAAATTCCGGATTCAAATTTTTGTTATACACGGTATCCTATGGGCACTGTATCCTGTGCTAAATGTTTTACTGCATGAAAACAACTCTGATTCATCTCTAACTTGAAAACTTTGGAATTGAACAATTTTAGGTGACTATCTTTGGTTCTAATGGTTATTTTACTTACTAACAAAAACAGTTCAAAGCTGATAACGGAACATTGCATGACTCCACTGTCTACTAAGACGGGTCTGGAATAATAGCAGCAGCACATATCGGGACTTCTAACAGCATGAAAAGCTTTGCCTGGATCTTTTTAGACAGTGAAGGAGACTTTCATATTCGGAGCTGTTCAGAAAAGATTTAAGTAATATTCCTTTACTTTTTGGCAATGACGCATTGAGCTAACCAAGTAAGCCTGTAAATGAACAAAAGGATTTTTTCCTTCCAGATTGTGTCCATTTTTATGTGAGACGTCTTAAGATGTTCTTTTTGTATTTTGAAAATTGATCAAGAAGTTTGGAATCCACAAATATTAAATAGATAGTTTTTTTCATCAGCTGGAGTCCCGTGTCTTTAAATAATGGCACTTAATAATGTTCTTTGATAACATAAGCATGGACAACACACAGAACAAATTTCAACATAACTCATTTCAAGAAGGTCAACAAATGGCAGCCCTATTGGATTTATGCAAATAAGGCCCTAAACCACCATCTCATATTGCTATTAAGTGTTTCTTTTTGAGAGTTCGTATACCCCCCCAAAATATGGGTAGAGACACCACATTATATCTCTACGACCTCGGGTCTGAGTTATGGGCAAAATTCCTTTGAAATCGGCGGCCATTTTGAATTTATTGCAAATAACATATTTCTGCAACCCGGATTTTCTCGGACTTTTTAGTATGTCATTTTGGGTACTTCAAAGAAATGCATTGTTAAGAAAACCTTGATGGATTAGTTTATAGGTTCACCAAAATTTCATTTATCTTTCCTTGCCTAATATTTTAAACCCCGATTTTAAGTGTCTACATTCCGCCAACATATACGGAGACTATATACGGTAACAATACAATATTGTGAAGAGGAATCCAATCACAATACTAAAATATATGTTTTGGTGAGTTTATTTGGGCAGAGTTTGGGGAGTATCAATACAAAAAACGCACTAACCATTCACCTACCCCGTAATCTCATGCATACTTACCAAAATCATGCGTATCACCAGATTATATTTATAAGAAAATATGTGGTCCCCTTTCGCGCTACCATTTCCGAAGTCTCCTTCGGTCACATACCTTTAAGAGTATTCCTACTTTACACTTAAGTACCCAAGATAAAAAAAATACGTTAGTTGCTCGAAGTAGGGTGGTTCTTGGACCCAACCGCGTACCGAGATAACCACTTCCCAGGATAGTTTGATCATGAACTACCAAAAGTATATGTGGGTCTGTATGGCCTAAGAACCACCTTCCGCTAATACAATGAAATACGAACTTGACCTCTGATCTATGTCATTGAAATTGTCACGCTTATGAAAATGTTTTCGCACATTTTCTTCATCCCATAGCACCTTCAATGTATGATGTTTCAATATGAATGTGTCCATGCATTGATTGCTACAATGTTGGTCCTCTCTGTGGATAGAACTAGAGGATCAAATACAGTGAACGTTGCAGCTCTCGCTCGGTTTTCACGATGTGGCGATTTTTACGTCCTTATCAACGTTTCCCAAATACCAAAAAATGTCTAAGCGCGGTTTTGCCTGCAAAGTTAAATAGGTGTATGTATACCCAGCTTGTGGCCACAAAAGTTGTGGTTCCGCAAGACATGGCGCTTGGAAGCACGGCTCAGAGCAGATGAGAGGCGGCAAAGAGTCGACGAGCAAGAGCGTCATCACAAGACGAAGATGAAGTCCTAGACGAACAGGGTCAGAATATCCAAATAATTACAATGGAGGAGCAGACCGACAATGGCAAAGTGTGGGAAGAGTGCAGTAGACAATGGAAACATCTTTCAACATCACGGAGAACGATCTGTTTGCCAATGAAAGTGTTTCAATACTGAACATGACTGGTAAGTAAAACATTTTATAATTTTTTTATTTTTTTAGTATTTTTGTAAAATAAATTGAAAAGATAAAAAATATCGCAATCACAACTTACAATATGCAGACAAGGAGTCAAATTTTCATGAATGGGTTGGTCATATTAAAATGTTTTCAAACCACTATATAGTGATAAATAGCTATGGCATTGTTAGCCTGTTTTCCTTTTCGCCTATTCGACTCCCAGGCAAATTTTTTAAATACATCAAATTAAAATAGATTGTAATGGCAAAGTGAGTACAAGAAGCAAGACCTATATTGAAATTGGACGAAATTTATCTTTACATTTTGACCCAGAATAGATTTTTGGTTGTTGGGGGGGTGGAAAGGTCTTTTTAAAGTTTTTGGCAGTCGATAAGTCCATATAGGGACGTTTAAAATCCCATTTAAACCATCCTTTCCATATTCGAGACCCATCCATGCAATTTTTATAACGTTATATCATCTTTTTCCCCGTTAAGTAGAAATGTTACTCTCACCCTTTAAAGAAATTCGGCTCAATGTAATGCAGGTTTACTTTTTTTCAATTATTATTTTGGCAAATATGGCATATTAGTCTAAAGCTTCTATATAAACCGATAATCTAAAATCATATAGGGAGTACGGTCCCCCACACATCTCAGAACCCGGAGTGGCGCTTTTCGAAATTCGGAAAAACGAAAAAAACCATTTAAGATTCGTAAACAGCAACCTTAACCCTCGTCTACCAAGCCTTTTTTGTACACGATTAACCAAGGGGAGGGGGGAATCGAATTCTTATACTCTCGAGAATAGAAGCCCCGATGCATATGATTTTGATATCATTGGATAGCTTATGGTTCTTCTAGGGTCTTCTTTTCCACTGATACAAATAAGTACCAACATGCCTAGTATGGCGTCCAAATGACGTCCATCAAGTCCGCAGTTCGGCAAAATTGGCATGTTCACAGAAAATAGGCCAAAAATCCCAATTTTGCGCTAAAAAGTAGGAATGTCGGTTTTTCATGCGGTTTCGCTCTAAATGAAGGCAAATGGCTAGTTTCACATAACTAGCGTTTTAGGAGCCATACTGTGCATAATAATTTTCAAAAATGCACCATAAATAACCGTTGGGTGGCAACCGCCCAACACCCCCTTACCCTCGACTTTGAAGGCATACACTACCCCGGTGGAAGTGCTACCTTCACATTTTTGTCCCTCAACAAAAAAAAAATGACCAAGAAAGGATGAGAGAACGATTTACCCATAAGCTTTTTACGCAAGATTTTGGCATTTTAATCGCACCGCAGCGATGTTCACTTGGCCACACCCCTTTGGTTCGTAGACGAGGGTTAACTTCGAATAACTGAACCTCGAGATTAAACCGTAATGCCTTATATAACCCGGTTGATCTGAGCTTTTTTATGTTTACTTCTTATATTTTAATACAGCTGATTATTATATAAACATTCCAAATTAATAGTCCCCCCCCCCCCCTGACAAGTGCACTTTTTTCTGGAAAAGTTAGGCTCTTAGCCTGTTACAAATGTGAATGTTTCACTGCAAGTTATCCATTTGATGTGCAAAAAATCCCACACATAATTAATATTCTCCCTGAAATGACGTAAGTTTCTTAAATTTGATGACGATTAAAATTGGCACTTTTGTGCATAAGATTTAACAATCGAGAAAATCCCGAACGGAGAAGACCAACATGCCTAGTAACCTTACGCAGGAATATCCCAGACACTTGATTTTGGTACCAATGGATACTTATGGCATCTCTTTTCTATTGTTCCAAACAAGTACAACATGCCTAGAATTCTTCAGGCTGACGTTATAAGTTTCAACATTTCGCATCACTCTCAATTTCCATAGTACACAGTGTATAACAAAGAGAAATGGTTTTTTCCCAAAAAAGTTTAGATAAATATCCCTCATGATAATTCATGTTCATTGATTGGTAAAAAGTGCGTCACATGACTACAAATAGTTATATTTGCGAGAAAGCGATCGAAGAGAAGGATAACAGGGAAATAGACGCCTATTTTCCCTAGGGAATATTCGCCATTTCCCTCTCCCCTCGATACCCGTGTTTCATTTCCTTTATCGGTTCTTTCCCTGTGGTCAATACGACTAGCTACGACTGTTGACGTTATGCATGAAGTGCAATGCACGACTCTTACTTGTAATTTCTCAACGTATGTGTAACGTTCGTATTTAGTTATGCTCTAAAAGGAACTTTGACGCTTGTTATCTATTTTTCGTCGACAACAATGGCGCGCCCAGTTGCAATAACACCGGTGGGAAACCTGCACGGATAGTGAGAATACCACAAAATACTTACGTATGTTTTCTGTCAGTGTTCTAGGAGTGTTGTAAATGACACGGTGATTCCCGCGGTGGATTTTTATTTTAATGCCAATGAATGGACAACGTTGATATGATCTCAACGCTGCTCACTGCATGACTGTGCACGGAAAACTAGAAATGGAGCAAAGGTGAGCTATACATGCTATACAATGCTATATGCAGTAAATTCCCGGGAGTAAATTCGGTACGACTTCAGCGTCATTATTTACGAAAATGTTGTTGATATCGTAAGTGTGGGGCTGACTTTCCTCTGCCTAAAATGCAGTCAATGTTCAAGCTCTTGCTAGCACCTAGCCTAGCTAGCCTATCCTAGCCCTAGGCTACCAGCCTACGAGTACATACAGGCAAGGCTATTTTTTTGTTAGTAGGCCTCAGCCCTCAGGCCTCCAGTTTTCACTTTTAAAACCAAGCAACAACAAAATATATTCATGAAGGTAATCTAAACCAAATATTTAATATCTTAGTCGGGCTCTTTGTGGACTCTATTGGTCCCCCTCGGTGAACTGAAGGGCGTGGGGTACCCCACGCCCTCCAGTTCACCTCGGCGGCCAATAGATTCCACAAGATCCCTCATGATCATTAATATTTTATAATTCCTAATTCCACCACACGTTTTTGCTCGCTGATGGATAATGACTAGTTTTATACCAGTGAGTTTTAGAGTGCTACATTTTTTCAGTCGGAAATTTGTTGCGATCTCAATTTCCACCCATACCAGAATTTTACCCATTTCCTCAACTTTATACGGCATAGTGAACGTCATAATGGGAATTTGTCACTTTATTTGAATTACCAATGGAAAGAGAACTCTAAGCTATCATGGTGGTACCAAATTTATATGGGAATCGGAAGTTTCAGTAATAGGTGAAAAAGAATATTTACAAAAAATCTTTAAACTTGATTTTCTCGACTGTTCAAGCCCTATGCAAAAAAGTGCATTTTTTTTATTTGTCATCAAATTTATAATGACGTCTTCAGAGAGAAGCAACTGCTGTGCGAAACTTTTTGCCCATAATGTGTAACATTTCCGTTTACTTTTTACATTTTTGTAACAGGTTAAGGGAGCCTAACTGTCCAAAAAAATGCACATTTGCAGGGGGGAATTACTAGTGTTTGTCTGTCAGCAGCAATTCGGTGACTGAAAAGTGTTCTTGTTGCTAACACATGAGTGCTTTCATTTCAAAGAGGTCCTTGGGTCTTTCGAAGACCTCCTTCATTACGAGACCAGGTTATCTCTCCTCCCCAGATAACTACCTTCTTCGATTCCCACACTGTCACCAAACCGGGACAATCAAGTCCTGGTAACACTGCACCTATTATAAAGTAAACAGTTCAAAAAAAGTGGTAGGCAACAACAACAAAATAATAATAATAATAATAAAAAACAAACAATTGTACTCACCCCACCAACAATCTGGACACCACATAAGAAATACTGTTATGATCTAATATAAGGACTACAGTGATTTATCCCGAGATCAAAATAAATCATGACCTGCAAAGGACAGAATCTATTTGTATTTCTTCGGAATAAGGCTTGGTTGATTTAAAGATAAATTCTGAAAGATGCTTTCAAATTGACGCCTGAAAACGTACTGCACAATGTGCTTTTTTATCAGTGGTCAATTTATTGACAGGTAGTATAAAATGTACGAGGTTTTCTTCCGGTGGGGTCTCGCTTTTTTTACACGCGATCTTTCATCGTAATTATCTTAACTTAACAATATATGTAAAAATCTAGCCTATCTTGCGAAGTTTCCAAAAAAAGGTATTATTTTGATTTTGTTGCCATGTTAACTGAAAGGGGCCCAAATGACTAGCAAAGGAACAGATGTGACTGCTACAGCGGTAACTTGCAATTGCACCATACTTGGGTAATAGGAGTATGATCATAGAAATTTCACAATACTTGTGTCAAAGAAATAACTCTCACCTTAATCTTTTCAGATGGTATTTTTTTATGGGAATCTTTACATCAATGTAAAAAGTGAGAGCTTTATTTTTTTAGGAAACCTGATATGTGAAATCTCTCATTGCACCTTTAAAATGTGAAGTAAAAATTTCAAAATGTGATTCCATGGTTTGGTAGCTCATTGAATGTTTAATATATTTGCCATATTATACTGACATCCAATCATTGGTTTATTTAGTTACATGGTGTTTTGAATCAATCCCACTATGCATTGCAATGTGCCTATACTGTACCGTACAAAACTTATGTCAGTACTTAGGGATAACAACTGTTCCAAAAGTTTAAGAACCACAGTACATGTCATAATCATGCTACAAATTCCCTAAGTACTAATGTTTTGTGGGTGAAAATAAGCATAGAAGTCGGGATTTGTATGTGCTAGGAATAGGATTTTTGTGGGATCACATGACCCTGTTGAGTTGAAATTTCCCAAAACTGGTGCATTGTGGGATTGACTCAATACACCCTCTGGTTTAGTTATATACATCCATTCCTTTTCATAACATCCCGATTTCACCATGAACTGTTGAGCAAAACATTCATATATTTATAATAACAAATAAGTAACAAAATTTTTGTGTTCCTGCAGCATACCAGCACTATAAAATTAGTGTAAATTACATGAAAATGCGTCAAAACAAATGGCTGTATTTAAAAAAAGTAGGAAAATAATATAATTCTAGTACGTTATGACTAAATTTAAAGGTGGCTAGAGCTCTTATTTCATTTTAAAAAAAAAAATATCAACATTATAAATACACTTTTATGAATGTCAATTATACAATTTCAGTACTAATATTGAGAAGAAAAAAATAAAAGAAATGTACATTTTGCAGAAAAATTCTGAAAGCAGTTCTGCCCAGAATTAAAATCCCATTAAAATTGCAGGTTTCAATCAAATTCACTGTATATTTGTACAACAAACTATAAATATGGAAAAGGGTCGACATTTGTGGATAGGCCTAAGTTAGGGTGATTTTTTCTCACAACGTTTCTCACCAAATAGACATGTTTGTAAGTGTTTCGATTGATTTCATTTTTACTGTATATTGGGATTTGTTGGCAGAATTGCTCACAGAAAATACTGTATTATTTAGAGAGTGGAAAGAGTGAACAAATATTTTATTTGGAAACAAATTATGACAAATTTTTAGTTAATTCTGTTGCAAATATGGGATGATCTAAAGTGCTAAATTGATTTCTTTTCGAACTCCAAAATGCCTTCAATATGACAAGGGCAAATAAATAAGAAATAAATCCAGCTACAAATTTAGAATTGGTTTGATGCTACCAAACTTCAAACTTGTAATATGTGATATGATAAAATAAAAAAAAAACTCTTTTGCTTAAAAATCACAGGGTAGTCATTTTTACATAAAATGTCTGTGTGATTACTCCAATGGTATAACTTGCTTGCCCAATCGAACATACAATTTGAATGGAATATCCTATTTAATTAAAACACAAAGCAAAAGATGGAAGTCTACACTTTTGTTGACTTTATATGAGTTGCTTCTATTTTTGCTGGCTTAACCCCAAAATTGGCAAACACACTTTTTTCACATATTTTGCCATAATGGCAAAAAAGGACCAGTCACCCTGAATAAATATTAAGAGGCCCGACCTATTGTGCTATACC
>JAMKCH010024687.1:0-20824 GCA_023653785.1 Ophioderma brevispina | reverse complement strand
TAAATCCCGCTATCTCTATAACGCATTAATAGAATTGTCAACAATTTTCCAGTAAAGAAAAGAAGACATTTCAAGGTCACACTCGTTGGATGCTGTAAATCTTATGAGAGCTAATAAACTAATTGTAAGTGATGAATGTGGTTATTATTTACATATTTTTTTTAAAGACCACTGTCTTCCATTGACATTATCTCATTTCCGGTCCACATAAGACCTACACTTTTCTCCCGTAAGCATTTAGAGTAAACACTAGCAAACCCATACAATTCATTTTAGCGCCTGTTTTGGAGTCATTTGCGGCTTTCTTGTGTCTGTATTCCTTCTGGGGTGCAATCGACAATGGAACATGGCAATCAAATCAAATGTTTCTCACACTCTATGATTCTGGGGAATAACATCTGTTTGAAAACACAACTTTGGCATTCAATGTGTCATATGTGGTTAAGAACCGATGGTTCAATTTGAAATCATTTATAAAATCGTTTTTCTTCATGTTGCAATACTTTTGTCTAGTGTGTATAGGTAGTAATATATACAGTAGCACAGTGGTCTAGCGGTAATGCGTTCAGACCCCATTTTCAAAACCTCCCATGTACTGATTACAATTCTCATCAGAACTGTCTACAACAAAAATCATAATGCATGGTAAACATTTTGATATGAATTTTGGCTACAGCAAAATATTTTATTCTAACAAGTAATTGTCTTAGTGTTTATAAATTTGGATTCAGAGTGAAAATATAGGGCGTTTGGATGTTGCCAGAAAATTTGCACAAGTAGGAACCATTTTCACATAAGAGCTTTTGATTTTAAAAAGTCAAATGTACATAGGTTTTATTTTTTCTTATTACTATAGTATTATTATTACATATTATTATTATAATATTATTATTATTCTAATTATATATTATTATTGTAATATATTATTATTAATATTATATTGCTATTGCTTTTGCTATTGTAGGGGATCATCCCGGGTCTGTTACCTGCACTCGTCACTCTAGGTACCAGAGTCCCCTCCAACCGGCACTAGGCCAGCGTGTAAGGGTAGGCCTTAATCCAATATGGTAACATGTTGAGGCTTTCATCCTGCAATTCTCCCAATACTGCTGTATGTGTCCAGATAATTACATGCGAAAGTGGATTTGATTGGCAGACTTTCTTCATTCTTTCTCAGTATGATTACCCTTGAAACCTATATTGAGGCTCTACACTTTCGCCATCCTTCTTCTAAAAGGTTGTGCTATCGACTTTAAGAATTATTTTTCAAAGGTCGTTCTATATATTAGAGTAATGATATGGGCCTGAATTGTGCACTTGGTGATAAAACCTGAAATTTGGCACACAGTTGGGGCCATGTTTTCTAAAAGGATTTTTTTGGCTAATAGGCGGCATCGCATATTTTTCGTGAACAAAATGGCGGGCCATTTTCCCAAAATGGCTGTCTTTTCTGGTATTTTTAATAACTCTTTTGATGGACTAAATGTGGGTTTTGTTTGTTTGTGTTTTGCGACCAAACATGATTTGTACCCAGAGCAATACCTAAAATAGAATTTTTATTGGTAACTATTCTGTAACGAACTGGTGGCCATTTTTCCAAAATGGGCGTTCTTTTTCTAAATGGGTGCCAATTCCCCTTATTTTTACCCAATTTCATCGACGATCTCATATTTTTTCTACCAAATCATATTTTATCAGGCAGCATGAACAATAAAACTGTAAATAGGCAAATCAAATACCAATTTGTTTGACGTTACTAAGTGCAGACATTATTGTTACACGTAATGCCAAATACAACGTGTAAATAGGCAATAAGTACAATTGGCCAGACATTTAAAAATTGTCACATTGCTTCGTTTTACTTATGCTTTGCAGTCTGAATAATTCAAAACACATTTAAGAATTCGTTTTTGTTTAGTGTTTTGTTTGATAACACAAGATTGTGAACATTTCCACCCCCCCCCCAAAAAAACACAAAAGGGGCAAAAGTCCACTTTTGCTGATATTTTGATAAAACGGCCCAAAATTAAAGAAAGTTTTAACCCGAAAATGCAATTTTTGGTTATAAATGTTCCAACAAAGTCCTCTTTTTCGAATTCCCCCCATCCCTCCTCCTCCAAAAAAAATAATCCTGCGTAACGGCCCTGGTATGGTCTAATGATACGAGCATAACTATTGCACAAATACGGTATACCCGCTAAAGGGCTGCCACACAATACACATGTCCAGGGCAATTATTCTCTTTACCAGTGTAAATCATATATGCTCTGAAGGTCACTTTTGTGTTTACGATCTTATCCATTAATATTAGTAATTATGTGCAATTGGGTTTATATTGCAAGATTTTTTTGCTAATAAGCACGGCAATTACTATGTTTTTGTTGTACAGCACCATATTAACGCTGATTCTTTAACCTTACGACCAAAGAGTATCATATTCTTCAATAAGGGAGTACTAAAATCTGCTAACTTAGGTGCATGCACACTTTTTTTGGTGTATTCAATCATCGGTCTACCCAGTAAAAAAAAAAAACAAAAGGTCTGACAGCAACAAGGTTAATTAGGCAAAGCATGAATATCAGTGCAACTTAATAAATTATTCGCTTCATGTTTCTTTCGGTATTGCTGTTATACAAAAAATTGTGAGTCCAAAAGTAATAGGACCTTGATTGATTATTTTTTATCAAAAACTAATTGACTTGATACAAACGTTTGTTACATATTCGAAACAAGCATGTCTGCCTGTATGTTCTTTCCGCTTATTAGAAAAAAGAACCACCAAATTCATCATTCCTACCATTGTTATGCCTGTTCTTCCAAAGGAACCCGTTTATCCAGCTGTCCACGGAACTGGAGCTGATTCTTGGTTTATTCCTCAGAGCTTGTCTCACTCGAACAATGTTTATCTTGGACCTGACAGTCCTTCCTGATGCTTCATATTGTCGGTTCCTGATGGTTCATTTCCTGACCATTGCGATAATAACCTGTTTTTGCAAGTTGTACGGTTTGCTTTGGGAGCTGCAAGCAAGGCAAACGGTCTCTAACCTCAACTGGAGAATGGGTCTGCAAGTAAATTTCAACTATAAAAGTTTGTTGGCACATCTGAATAATGGAGGGAGGGCCCATGATACCTAATACCTTTTCACAAGATTCCAAGTTAGTTTTGAAAATACCTTCAGCAGATTTGTTATTTTAAATTTATTATTTTTTTTGTGCAGACCATGCCAAACTGGCCAGATTAGTTTTGAAAATACCTTCTGTGATACTATGCACAGAAAAAGCAATCTTATCATTACTATCCATCTGCATGTATACACGGATTTTTACACATTTGGTTAACCAAAAGTACTAGTTAAATCAATGAGTGCATTGATGGATTATATTACCCAGGGCATTGCACTGGTTTTGGACAATTTGATTTATGATAATCAACTGATCCTGTCTCTGGCAATGAGGCTCCACTTGTTGTGATGAAGTTGAACCAGCCAATCAGAGCTGCTATTTGAATAGAGCATCAGGGGGTGTGCTAGAACATGGACTCATGATGATCTGGGATTGAGGAACGTATTCAAAAACATCTCCTGCCATTGGAGGAGAGTGGAATATTCATAACGTGTGGTGGTATAAAAGAAGAGTTTGAGTTTAAATAACTCAGTCTTGGTCTCAAGCTCAGAATGTGCGAGCACTCACAATGGAGGTCCGGGTACAGATATGAATAAAACCTATTATCAACTGTAAAACACTGGACTCTGTCTCGGGTAACTTGAAGTATTGTATAACCGCTTGAAGAAGCTTAGCTACGTTACTAAACACACAAGGTGTCGCTACCATACAGTATCTTGTTGTGTAACATGGTGTGGCAAACTCTGGCGAAACGAAAACAATCCTGTAGATTCGTCATCGAACATGTCAAATTTCACATTGTTATTACTATCACAAGCTTAATTGGTACATCTGCAGTAAATTTAAACCACTTCGTTTATGGGGCATCTGAGAGATTCTTCTTTGGACATGCTTAACGCAACCTTTGACCGTGGTGAAGTTTGAAAGCCTTGTCTTACTGACATACAAGGACATTTCAAGATTTGTCACATGCAGTATGATTTCTTTGCAACCAAAGTACTTTGGGAGAGATTCTACCGACTTCAAAAGAGTCTTGATTGAACTTGTTTGTATGTTGATTTCGCACAAGAAACATTCAAAGACCAGCGGAAACGCACATTGCAATCTACATCAAGTACCAAGTGATTAATTGCAACTTATCTTAATTTCATTGTATATGTTCATTTAAGAGTTTTTGAGATGTCCAATTTCAGTCATAACTTTTTGTATTTGCTAGCTTGTAAATAAGATTTATATAGTATTTAGGTTGTATAAGCACTGCACGGTATTTTTTACCAACTAACCCCAGTACAACAAAGTTCAAAAAGTTGAGCATCATTGAATCTCCTTACCCAATTTTAAAGACGAGCGGCGCTATTACCAGAAACCTTGAACTAGAGTGCCACTTGCCAAGTTCATGCTCGCAAGGCAACTCACTGTCACACTGATTTCATTTCACAATATTTAAAAAACCGGGTTTATCAAATCGAAAAATTAAAATAATTTTTTGATGTTTATATCTAAGCACCACAAAATGCCAAAACCAATACAACAGAACAGAATAGAACCAGAGCTCTCAGAGAATGAAGATCAAACAAGCTCTGATATAGATTTACCACTACGTGAGTAACAGTGATGATGCTTTTGCCGTTGGGAAATGAAGAAACTTCATCTGAAATTAATTCGTGATGTTCCGGAACAGTCAAGTCATCACATTTGCAATTCTTATAAATGACGCAACAGTACAAGTCCCGTTGAACAATGGCTCGAGTACCAAAAAGTACAAAACGTGAGATTGAAAAGAAATACGAAGATGGAAAAAGAATTCAAATAAAAAAGGAAAGTGCAAAAGCAAAAGAGACCAGTGAAGACAGAGAGTAGTACCGAGACCGATAGTGGGAAATTCCAACGATACAAGGTGAAACTCCATGACAAGTAGATGCAGATGCCTACTTCACAGCCTTTGAAAATCATGCAAAAAGAGAAGGTTGGGAAGAGAAAACATGGGTTCGCCGTATTGCTCAATGCCTGGAAGGGAAGGCAAGGGTTGCTATGAACAACTAGCAGGTGATTATGACATCAAACCCTTAAATCTGCCATACTTAAAGATTTCCAGCTAACTCCCGAGCATTATCGGCAAAGTTTCGTACTATGACATTCAATAAAGGAAAGGGTAGCATCAAATCGTTCATCGGCAAACTGAAACAAACGTTTTACTGCAGGGATTAAGTATTCCGGATTGACCCGAATGATGGGAACCAATATCCCATTTGATTATTAGAGACATTCCATGGACAAAATTTCCGATATATTAGGACACATTTGTTACATAAGAAAAATTCTAACACCCTCTGAGCTAGCAGAAGAGGCCGAGGAATATGCTTATCGTGATCACCACAATACGGGAAAACTCACAACCTCAACCTCATCAAACCAAAAGCCTCAGAAGTGGAATCAAAACCCAAACGGAACCAAAAACATGGTACTCTACCAAGTTCCAACATATCACCCACAGCATAACATCAATTGGGAATGGAAAAAGTTTCACAGGCAATTTAGTATGGTAAGTACGAAATGGATCTCATCCCTACAAGGGTAACAACTTAGACCAACAACAATCAGGCTCAAACAAACCTCCTTCAAATCACACCCCGCAAATGTCAAACAAAAATCAGCCCAGAGAGTAACCTGGTCATCAATCGAACAGTGCACCAGGCCGTGTATACAAAACCACTTTGTACAAAGTGTAGAGGGTGTTACCAATAGTATTTCATTCAAAAGATACATGCCAAGCAAAATGATTATTTGTGGACAATATCTCTACAAGGGAAAGACATCATCATGTATCGTCAGCTACGCTCTGGTTGCACTTGACACCCATTTGTTAATATCAATATGTCCATCAGAATGTTATACTGGTAAATTCAAGGAGTTTAAGCACTATCAATGAGTTGTGTATCTGCCCACTGCTGAGGTAGATATTTATGGGTATGCAGTTGAAAAGACGGCAAGGCAATTGTGGGGTCACTGAAGGTTAAGAGTATGATGGTCTTTTGGAAAATGATGTTTGGCAAAAAAAAAAAATGCACTGGGCAAAGACTGAAAATCCTGCAAAAGTCCATATGTCATGTGACCAGGGCTCAAACGTCAACAATTATCCAAGAAAATAAAATCAATGCCATTAGCAGAATATCATGCTACCTCAAATAAAATCACATGAGCACAACAAAAGTGACGGGCCTACAAGAGAGAGAGACCCAGATGTTACTCCTGAAGTAAAATCTTATTACAGGTAGCATCAACGACTTGATTCATCTTCAAAACAAAGATTGAAAACTTTGAAGAAATCAGAAATCCACAGTGGACCAATCAAGGTCAATGACCGTGTGTGGCTTCACTATAGGCAAATGGTATCATAATGAGAAGTCAAGTCTGATACCAATTTTCCAAAAGCAATTGAGGACCAAATTGTGTTGCCTACTCAGTATAGACACATATAATTGAATTGCACATGATCAAACGCCATTTAGGTGTGTTCAAAGACAAAAGATCGGATTACACAACATTGCTACTTGCCTGGTATCTAACCATGAATTGTAAACCATTGTATGACATTCCATGTGTGTCAGGGTTTCAAAACCAAGAGTGTCATGGAATAAACCAAAAACTCAAAGCCCTTACCATTGAGCTGGATATAACCGTTACAACGTATCGGGGTAGATATTGCGGGGCCCTTCCAGTTTCTGAAGGTGGTAACAGATATCTGGTGGTCATCTGTGATTACGCCACCAGGTACCCAAGCGGTACCATACCTGATCGAGAGCAGTTACTGTAGCTCAAGCTATGATTTCTGTATTTTCTCGTGTGGGACTACCTAATGAGATTATCCATGATCCAAGGTCAAATTTTATGGGGCAAGTGATTACAATCTAATGTCAGACATTGGGAATCGACACATTCCTGCGTCCTCTGTCATCAACAGACGAACGGATTGACAGAAAGATTTATTGGCACCGCCAAATCAATGATCAATTCATTATCTTATCTCAGATGAACAAAAAACTGGGATAGTACTTCGTACTTCCTATTCTCGTACAGAGAGGTACCGTGTGAATTCACAGGGTACTCACCTTTTCATTTGTTATACGGTAGGCAATTCGTGGTCCCTTGAAGTCTGATTAAAGCAGGATTCTTAATCCACAAACAGACAAACAAACATACCCTCTCATTTGCTGAAAACAGCATATAACTTGACAAAGTGGATGGCTAATGCCAACCAACTAAGAAAGCCATCAAAGACAAAAATGAAAAGTACTATACAAAAATGCCAAGATTGTCTTATAGTGTAGGTTACCAGGTACTGGTGTTTTTTGCCAGAAGGTGCAGGGCAAATTAAATTCAAAATGGTAAAAAACAAAGGACCCGTAACCATTCTTGCAAAACTTGGTGAGGTAAACTATGAGGTACACATGGCCATACAAAGTGAAAATCCAAACGGATTTTGCATGCTACTTTGTTAAAAAGTGGTAACACAATGGAGACGCTGAGCACTTGGCAAGGTGTTTTATGTGTCACAGGTTGATTCAAGAGATAGGAAATGATCCTTGGAAACTCATCCAGGTTTTGATTTTGATTTGGAAAACTTCAATTTCTAGATTATATCATTGGCCACATTACAAACACTCAAACTGGAATATACCAGGCACTAGTAGCAAACTCTATCTCCCCAAGCAGAAAGAGCAAATTCATACAATTCTGCAAAAACATGGATAAGGCTTTTTCAGATGTTCCTGGGAAAACTCAATAATCACACACAATTTTGAGACAACAAGTTACACTCCCATAATACAAAGCCCTACAGACTCCTCCTCACTGTTAGGCCAAATTCAAAGCTGAGATAGATAGTATGCTTGAACTGGAGGATTGAGCCTACAACAAGTGCCTATGCCTCTCCTATGGTAGTTGTGCCTAAACCAAATGGAGATATAAGGGTGACGACAGATTATCGGGCCTTGAATAAGGTCACATTTTTGACCCTACTGGATTCCCTTCGCATAGACCAATTTTAATGATGTCCTCAAAAGCAAATTCATCACTACTCTAGACCTTCCAAAGGTTCTATCTACCAAGTCCCCCTTGCAACAGAGGCTACGGCAAAATCTGCCTTCATAACTCCATTTGGGGCCAATATGCCACAATGTGGATGTCGTTTGGCATGATGACGCCAGTGCGACATTGTCAACGCCTTTTCGATACTGTGCTAGCTGATGTTCGGAATATTGGCCAGAAAGTATATAGATGACATTGCCATCTATTTCCAGTTCATGGTTAACATGTTACAGCACTTAGACACAGTGGTGGGCAAAGATTGTAATGCTGGCCTGGACCATCAAACGCATCAAATGCACATGTTAGCCATAGTGAAGTCACATATCGTGGACCCTGTAGGGAATGCAAATAAAGCCATTCTGATAAAGTAAAAACGGTAGTGAAATTTCCTAGACCTGTCACCAAAAAGAATGTCAAGATTTTCTTGGGTCTTTGTGGGTACTATAGGAAATTCATTCACCACTATGAGGATATTGCTAGACCGTTTAGTGAACCTAACCAAGAAAGAAAACCAAAAACAGTTCAATGGACATCCAGAATGTGAGCAGCATTTATCATGTGGAATCCTGTCCTGAATCAGCTCTCCAGTTTAGCAACTCCTTTTACCAAACGCATTCTCTTGTTGCAAACTGATTCCTCAAAAACAGATTGGTGCTGTATTAAATTTCAAATTCAAGGGCAAGACACAGAGGAGCATCCAATATGCATCACAGCGACAAATCTTCCAATGACTGAACTACTCTATTTCAGAAAAAAGTGTTGGCAATGTGTTGTGGAGCTCTCAACAAGCTCAGGTATTACCGTACAAGTCCTAAGTTTCACGGTGATAACAGATCACAAAGCTTTAAAGTGGCTGGATAACACCCGGCATACTCACAATAGACTGATGAGAGGGTCACTAACACTCTCAGCACTTTAACCTTTGACATTGATATGAGACAGGAATCACAAATACAATGCAGATGTCTATCCCGTAGGGATATGAATGTTTATAAAAATAATATGCATTTGGAAATGTTCCACTATAAATAGTAGACTTTAATGATAAGTCCGTGAATACAAATTATGTACGAATGATTTTGTCATGTTTTACATTAATTATTGATATTTTGTAATGAATGTTCTGCCTGGTCCACATATTGTATAAGAATTAGGACAATGTGTAGACTTGATAATTAACATGTAAAGTTGATACAAAAAAGGAAAAAAAAAAAAAAAAAAAAAAAAACAAATTTTTCTTTTAATTTGAAAATGTCTACCTAGGCAAAATACATATCAACAACTGTAATGAAAGGATGAAAAGATATGGTTGCAGTGGTTTATTTTAACATAAACGTTGTTATGATATTATCAGTACATAAACAGGGATGAACCACAAACCTACTTTACTATAATGTACTAAAAGATGTATTTTGATATAAAAAGGCCACTAACATTGGATTACTGCTTCAATTGGTAAGAATTTGTTTAATGAATGAATGGCACCGACTTACAATCGGAAAGCACACTTTTCAAGTACTAATAATAATCTAATCTTACTCCTGTCCAGGTTAAATGTAGACGTACACTTCATTCCAAAAACTTTACAGACATGAAGTTTGAAATACACTGTAATTTTGACCTATCCCGGGCAGTGCACTTTGTGCACTATGTTTCCAAATGGGGATTTTCCAAAGGAAACCCAAACTAGACTGTAAATCTAACAAGCTATTGTGTCTTTGAGGCAAAGTTCATGCAATACGAAAGATGATAAATCAGTTTCCCTCAAGTTCACTATCCTTAAGACCAAAGGTCAGAACAGTATAGTTCTGAATACTTGGGTATTGTGTTTCATGTACATGTATGTAACAAGGTCTGACAAAAGTGCATCTCAAGTTCAAAGTATACCATATTATATGAAGTTACAAAAATTAAAAAGCAGTGAACATTCCCTTGGAACACAATTGGCAAATGAACATTTGCGAAATTAACTGACTTGAGTCAAGTGAAACCATTCGCTAAAAAGAACCGTTTGCTGTCAACTTCTTCTCCAAGCTGCTGATAACTAAACCTGATGATGAATATCATCGCAACAAATTAATGTTCACAATGGAAACTTTTGCAGTTGCTGTAGCATTTTGTCAAAGCTGCAATTTGAATGTGCAAGACATAATGCTGTAACCGGCTTTTAGTCAGACTCTAACATTCTGACATTTTAACAAATCTGTTTCGGAGACCAAAAGACTTCAGACAACCTCGGCGCTGTTTTAACTTTATCTAGCAGGTGTATAACCACTAATTTAAAGCCTGGAGGTGGGGGACTTTTGTATGTGTGAAACGGCAGCGAGTTAAACAATGTCAAATTATGTAATCACAACTACTTCTTTCCATCTTATAGACTTTTTGTCTCCAATTATGAACATGAGTCACATTTCACATGTCGACAATAATTTGCAGAATAAGACGGCGATCATAACATTAGTGAATGCATCAGAAGAACATTCACATGGACTTGTGTGTAATTGCAATGTCCCACTGAAGAACATGAAATTAGACTTGATAGCAATGAACACTTAAGATGTTTCAGCTCAACATGCTCAAATTGAGTAAATTAATGAACTAATACATGTATATAATGATCTTATGCTTCTTTGTCAATAGACTGGCATAAACAATTCTAAGTGGAAAATGGTGCACGCCAAACTTTGCAAAACTTTTAACTTTATATTCATTAATCATTAGCAAGTCTTGTGGCCTGACATCAGTGTTAATATTAGACAATAAATTCCACAAACAAAACCAAGTTAATAACTATAATTGTGTTAAGGTCACAACTCATGTTTAAATACACCATGCAAGTGTAATATTGGCCAATGGAAAATAGAAGTTGGTCATTATCTCACCCTCCAGGGAAACCAAAAGGCTTTTTAGACACTGGTCTGCACATATGGATAAAATAATGTTGTGACAAGATACACTTTACAATCATTTATTTTTTTTTTTTTTTTTTTTTAATTTTTTAGGTTTTTTCTTTTTTTAATTTAACACCATTAAAATGTCATAGATTATGAATACCTTCCATTTTGTTGCTATAATAAATGCACAGAAATTTTAAATGAGTGACACACCTCATCCTGTTGAAGGGGATGTGATAATAGGCCAGAAAAGCATATATCAATTACCTATCAATCTTCATATACAAGGATTTTTTACACATGTTTAAAACCAAGTAACTAGTTAATCAATGAGTGGCATTGATGGGAATTCCTATTACCAGTGGCATTGCACGGTTTTTGACATTGATTTATGATATCAACTGAGCCGCTGTCTCTGGCAGTAGCTCCACTTTGTTGTGAATGAAATGTGAACCAGCCAATCATAGCTGCCTATTTTGATAGAAGCAATCAAGGGGTTGTGCTAGACAGGGGACTCATTGTGATGAATCATGTGATTGGAGGAACTTATTCAAAAACATCTCCTGCCATTGGAGGAGAGTGGAAGTATTCATAAACTGTGTGGTGGTAAAAAGAAGGTTTGAGGTTTAAATAAAAACTCCGTCTTGGGTTCAAGACTCAGATGTGCTGATGTGCACTCACAAATGGAGGCCGGTTGGTGGGTACAGATGAATAAAACCTTTAATCACTGTAAAACACTGGACTCGGTCTCGGTTAACTTGAAGTATTGTATAACCGCTTGAAGAAGAAGCTTAGCCTTACGTTTACTAAAACACAAAGGTGTCGCTACCATACCAGTATCTTGTTGTGTAAATGGAACACCTTCAGATTTGTTATTTTATTTATTATTGATTTTTGTGCAGACCCATGCAAATCTGTTTTTTTGAAACTCGCGGGTTTAAATCTCATTACATTTACAATGTACCAGGTAATTTCCAAGGTACTCACACATATTCAACAGCATTCAGCATCCGTGGGACAGTGGATAAATGGGTTTCTTTTGGCAGAACAGGCATAACAATGGTTAGGAATTTGATGAATTTTGGTGGTTCTTTTTTCTAATGAGCGGAAAAGAGAACATGCTATTAGAATAGTAAAACTTTTTTTATCAAGCTTAATTAGTCTCTGATAAAAAAAAATAATCACGGTCCTATTCTTTTTGACTCACACTGTATAAAAATATCTTCATAGTTTTTGTGCTAGTTCATATTAATAAGAATAAATACCAATCCTGATATAGGCCTAATGCCAGAGGACCGCTCAGACACAATCACATACGTAAACAGGTGTAATAATATCATAGTTGTGAGGATCTGTGTGTATGTACCCACAGGCAACATTGGTGAAATCTTGATCTTTCATGGATTGAGAACCTCAACCCTACCTAAACAACTTCTCCTAGACACTGGAGTGGAGGAAGATAAAAATAAAGAAAAAAAGAAAGACCAAAGAAAAAAATTCACAATATCAGTATTAAATGAGTCTGTTAATTGGAAGCCAACGCGGTTGGTAGATATGTTAATGTTCTTGACAATGGGTTTTAATGACCAAAACGAGCAGCTGCATTTGAACTCACTGAACCTTGCGTCATTCTCTTTCTGATAGAACCAAGTGCCAAGGAAGTAGAAGTTGCAGGATCAGGACTTAATGTAACAAAGTCAATTGGTGCATTTTTCATCAATGTACTGTCAAAATTACCCACTTTCCTTATCCAGTGCCAGGCAGCCTTGCATAAGTGTTAACGTGCACATTTGTTCTTTCTTAGTGATGAGTCTAAGGTGACACCAAGGTTCTGTGCTTCAGGCTTCGAATTGAAAAAAAAATGAAATGCCAATGGAAGGAGGGCTAAGAGGTAACTAGTCGATCTGTAAGGAATGAGAATGAAGGCACAACATTCTCTGTCGTATTGTAATAAATATCAGTTGTGGATTTCCATCAGGATCTTATGATGTAATGATGATCAATATTATTTATGGTGTCATCACAATCCCAATGGTGGAAAGACAGTTGTCATCGGTTTGTAAACGAACAGATTGAACACCATGGCAGTAAGTAATGATATCCTGTAGTGGGACTGAGAACAAGATGAAAATCAATACCATCCAGTAGAAGACCATGTGGAACTCCACAATCTAACGCCACAGGTCTGATGGAGCAAATTTGATCGATCTAGATTGAGTTCGGACATCTAGGTAGGAAAAGAACAACCACATGCTTTCCAAGTTTTCATAGACTTCAGGTGGGTTACGAGCTGTCTATGCGTCAATAGTGTCAAAAGTGGCCACTGAAGTCTAATAACACTAACACAGCCTCTTTTTTTGTCAAGACCAATCAGATGTCAGTCTGGCGCCTGTAACAATGCAGGTCTCCGCCTGTGAAATTGACGTATGCTGACTGCATCAGAACATGGAGTAAATTATGCTTGAGATACGTCTACAAAGTTTAATAATCTTTTAATCACCTTTCCAAAAAATGATATAGTGCGATTAACTTGAGAGGATGGTGGTGTCCGACCTGGATTTCTTCAGCTGCCGGATCACATAGTAAGAGATTGGCAGTAAGTGTATAGTATCATGTTGTACACTGTTATGCAGCTTCTTGATCTTGTTGTGAAAAAAAAAAAAAATCTGTTCAGCCAGATCTTTTGGCCATTTCATGGGGTACGTAGGGTATGTTTCGCTCTAGAAGTTCAAATTGCTGACACATGGAAAGGTCACGTTGGTTACATGTAGTAATCTGTTGTGTGATACTCGTCTTGGCTTTAATATCAAGAAGAGAGTGGTTGTATTTAAAACACTGATCCTTGTAAACTTCCTTTATTACTGTGAGCACAGTCTGTGAAAGAACAGTCTGTTGCTCCAGCCGATGGTGTTTCCCTTCTTATCAATATCAACGTCATCTGAATACACAACGGGAACATGAGTTAGACGGACGAGTGGAGCATGTTCATCAAGGGTCTTAGATAAGGTGTTGTTATATTCATTAACAAGAGAATTGCAGTTACCATCTAAAGATAAACACCACAGAAGGGCACATATATATCAGAAGCAGATCTTGATGTTGCAAATTAGTCAAATTATTCAAGTCTGCACTAACGAGCTGCTTTCAAGCATGCATGTTTCCTGTCATATGCAGCCCTCCTTGCAACCACAAAAATTGGAGTTTTGGCATACTGGAAGGGTTGGCCAGAAGATTTCCCACTACTTTTTCCTTTCTAGTCCATCCTCATTCACTTGGGACATGGAAGCTCAGGGGGATGCACTCTTATTTGAGCCCAACAGTAACCGACTTGACAGGTGGCTCTCTTGATATATTCAGTGAGTGCTGCCTTTGTTGGAGGAGCACGATTATCTCAAGACCCACAAAGCGCTCTAGTTAATTTTAGTTTGTGTACAGCACGGGACTAGTAAACTTCGGCTAAGGCTATATTATGACATGTAGCATTAAGATGGGTGATGCCCAGAGAATGTTGCCCTCAGTTGTGATTAAAACATGGATAACATTAAGTTTGAAAAAAAAGCATGCCTTTTTATCAAGTCTGGGTAACCACTTGGTAAGGTTTGCTTTGTTGAGTTTTATTGTGGGTATTACAAAATACCTCTTGTCTTTATTTCAAACATAAGTAAAGATGATGAACAGTATCCTACACGGTAAACCGATACATACATCGGTGGTAGCTATGTTGTAAGTGAATACCACATAATCAAAGTTGTGTGTTTTCAAACAAATCAGTTTTTTTTTTAATTACAAACCTATTCTTAACACCACACCTGTGTTTGAAGATTGTTTGTGACTTATAACCAAAGGTACCGGTTACAACAAAACTTAAAAGGTAATATGGCGGCCATTTGAAAAATGGCTACACTGTGTAATGCTACCAATTTGAATATGCTCAAATAAAAACTTGTTTCACTTTATTGATTGATGAAAAAAAGGACGTTATGACATATTCTTTCATGCAACATAGTAAAATAACTTGTTAATGGCGGCCCATTTTGGAAAAAAAAGGCCGTCATATGCCATGGGATAACCTGGAATGACCATTTGAGCGAAAGTCTTTTTAAAAACATCCTAATGTGCATCAAATGGCCATGCTCAAAGCGACAAGCACGTATATTATCAACTCATCTCAAATATAGAGGGGATAAAATAGCAAGTAAAAGGCAGCCCATTTTGCAAAAATGGATGCCTTTTAATCAGAGGACAATCTGCTGATGCCCCTATAGCTTTAAAAGTCTTTTATTATGACATGCCCTAGAATATGTGACAAATTTCATGCTTTTATCACCAGGTGCACGACTTCCCCAACAATATGCCAAATATCTACGTTTACTAATACACAACCAGAAGTTGATCCTCTCACTGTGTATTCTGTCGTCGTTTTTTTTTTTTTAGTTGTTAAAGTTTGGTAACACACTCCCTGCAACCTGGCGGTGGACCGTCTATGGAGTGCTAGAAGTTTTTCTCGTATTTTTACTAATTTTTATCTGATCTCAAAATATTTATCGCAGCAGGATATAATTTAATGCTATTAGTTAAAGAAGAAGCGTGATTTTGTTGACTTATGAATCACCCAAAGGAAGGAGTTAATTGAAGAGCCGTAATGACCAATCCGACGACATAATTATAATTCGATAGTTTGCGCTATCGACTTTAAAATTAGTTTTCAAAGATCCGTTCTATATACAAACACAGGAGTTCAGATCCTCTCACTTCTGTATTCTGTCGGTCGCAGTTGTACACACACTCAGTGCAACTGGCGTGAAACTTATGGACCGTCTATGGAGTGCTAGACTATCAATTTTTGATCTGATCTCAAAATATTTATTGAGATTACAGTAGCAGGATATAATTTTGATGATAAATGAAAATCATTTCAGTGAGTTAAATTGTGCGTTGCCCAACGCGTGATTTTGTTGACTCATGTCACTCCAAAGGTAGCTTTCATTCCCGGGAGAACTTGGAAGAGCCGTAATTGACCAATAGACGACAGATTCTCATTTTTGAACATCAACCGACCGACATAATAGTATTAATAGTTCCAAACTCTTACTAGTGGGGGGGGGCGGGGGGGGGTGTTTGTTTGAGGTGGGGTAGTTCGTGGGAATGTTGTTCAAGTTTGGGTGTGGGGACCAGAAATGAGATGTGGGGTGAATGTGTGAGGGTATGTGGGTTTTGGGGAGTTGTGTGTATGTGTGTGAGAGTGAGTGGCAGTATGTGTGAGTGACGTGAGTGGAGTGAGTGAGTGAGTGAGGGAAAGTGAGTGGGGGGGGTGGGGGGGGGGTGGGTTGTGGAGGAGTAGAGGGGGGGGTGAAGTGAGTGGAGTGAGTGAGTTAGTGGTGTTTAAAAAAAAAAGTGTGTGTGTGTGAGAATGTGTGGAGAGTGTGTTTTGGTGGGTTTTTGTTTTTAGGTTTTACTTTTTGAAGTGCTTTTCAATAACTAGTAATATCAGATGTTATTTTAATTTTGAAATGCTTGCTGTGCAATATCCCAGATGGGCTGGTTTTGAATTTTTGTAGACAGCTCATTTAATATGATATGTTTTTACTTTGTGTGTGTTAAGTTTGTACTGTTATATGATTTTGATGTATTATGTTTGCCCCCTGGGCACCCCTGAAAACCGTGTTAGGCACGTGGAAGGGGTTTTCCCCAGGCAAAAAAAGAAGAACTAATAATACATTAATAAATACTAAAACGGTAGCTATAAATCAAAAAACGCGAAAATGGAAGTACTGTTATACCCTAAGCGAATATACCAAACATATATTCGTCTCAGGTTTTACATTGACTGACTCTGTAATCCAAATGTCATGAATAGAGACGAGGGGCCACTTTCTAAGTCACATTTATGATCTTTCGGACTGAGAATGCGCTACCTACAGCTTCGATTTGAAGACATTTTACAGCTATTGTTTCTACAAACTGATGAATCTATTTTCAAGGATATTCTTATGAACGAGGGGGTATAAACAAAACGAATACTTCTTGGGGAGGCTTCAGGAAGAAACTGGTGTGGTGGGATATAATATAATCTTGGGGCTATGTGTAACTGTATTGAAATTAGACAACTACCACGTAAACAATTAGTAATAACAACCTAAAATTATTTCGGCAAACTTGGTATGTGACCTATTAAAACCTTCTAAAAACGTAAATCTAAAAATAGGTACAAGCCTGGTTACCATATATTTGCTGATTTGTTTTATGATACCTCCCTATACAAACATTGCAAAATCAGTAAAAAGAACAAATATTAAAAGACAAAGCGTAATAAGATTTTGTTCAAAGACTACGATTTTGCGGAAGAGAAAGGGGGAAAAAAAATCGCAAATTTCCATTTAAAGGTGCCTTTCGTGAATCATAGCACCTTATTTTTATTCATAGTTCATAGATATCCTTGAGATTAAGGTAAGTAATGTTCAAATGGTTAATTGTTTATGATGGTACGTGTTAATGTATACATTATGTTATTTTGTTATTTTGTAATTTCTACCGTTTACTTACAGCCAGATGATACCAAATTACGAATTTCAGAGTAAATTGAATCTGTACGTAAGATACGCATACTATACTTACGCTGACGGCTGCAGATGAATAAAAAATACATAGCCTAGTTTGTGTTGGGTGGGGGGGGAAGGATCGGTGTTGTATGTCACGAAATGCCCTTTCACTAAACGTGATTGTTTGCCTTTTGATGTGTCATCGATAAACCCAAATAAGAAATGAAACATTTAAAAGCTATGTGCGTGATTTTCCCAGTCTCATAGAGGGGTTTCCCTTGTGAGGCTATACTCTCTATTTTCACTGAAGGCGTTAAAAGCTTCACTACATTGACACCTGAATACGCGGTACGCCGATGACCCGCGAGATGGAGGAACGAGTGATCAATTACGTTAATTGTAAGGCCCTGCAGCCTCTTCTATATGTTACCCAGTTGCCAGCTATAGCCTGACATGTTCCGCCCTTTTTCAACCCCAAAATGTTTTAGACCTGATTTCATTTCTGACATATCTGAGGGACGGTAATCGCTCGCAGTACTGTAAGGGTTATAACATTGTTATGCAGAGTGCCCTCGCAAAATTAAACGCTTCTTCTTCTTATTATTATTAAAATGCACTTTTTTAAGCACCTTTACAAAATAGTTCAAAGCGCTTTACAAAGATAAAAAAAACCTACATGTACAACGGAGAAGAATTATATACAATCAACCACTCCACAGTCCACACACACGCCACCGCACACAAACACACTCCATACAAAAAAAAAAAAAAAAAAAAAAAAAAAAAAAAAAAAAAAAAAAAAAAAAAAAAAAAAAAAAAAAAAAAAAAAAAAAAAAAAAAAAAAAAAAAAAAAAAAAAAAAACAGGCTTGACTAGAGACTAGGCCTGGTCACGAATATTTAAATCTAAATGACCGTTATTGGAAATTACACTATTTTGCAGCGGGGTTAATCCACTAACCCCGACGGATTTTGAAGTCAATAATTTTGTCTTAATTTATCATGATATTACTAAGATCTTTTGAACAAAGGTTTAAGGGATGATTTTTTTTAATGTCACTGGGACCGAGACTGCCATAGTAAATGCACGTAGCAGTTCTCCAAATTATCGTTTGGAAATCCCCAATGCCCAAATCGAGCAGATCGTGTCCTACCCCCCCTGCCATACATACACACCTCACAAAGACTCATACCCACAGCACATGCTCACACACCTCCCCCGCACGCAAAAAACAAAACACACCCAGAACACCACATCCATGCGAACACCCATACTCACACAAGACGCACCGTACATACAAAATACAAGGACTTACAGAATGCATAAAAAAGGTTATTAATTACAAAAATGATCTATGCTTATTATTAAAAAAGACATACATTTTTCAACAACAAAAAAAGCTAATTTCAGATCACATTGCAAAATAAAGGATAACACAGGAAAATTGAGGCAGTGGTATTACTCAGGCGGGAAAAGGTACGTTTTCAGCCGCTTCCTAAACGTCATAACCGTACTTGAGTTGCGAATTTCTTTGGGAATTGAGTTCCATAACTTTGGAGCGGCAACATGAAATGAATTGTCCCCATAGTTACGGTAGGTCCTCGGAATGGCAAGACGGGTTGTGTCATTATTGGAACGAAGACTCTTCCGGCCGGGCGAATATTTAACTAGAAATTCAGCAAGATAGGGTGGGGCCAGTACATGTACACCTTTGTAGACAATCAATAAGATTGTAAATTGAATTCGCTTTTCTACCGGCAACCAGTGAAGAACTTTCAACAGCGGTGCCGATGGATGAAGTCTTTCTGCTTTAAAGACAATCCTCGCAGCACGGTTTTGAAGTTTCTGCAGTACCTTGCGATCCTTGGCAGAAATTCCAAGTAGCAGTCCATTTGCATAGTCGAGACGCGATAGAATTAGTGCCCGCACAAGGTGGTGACAGCTGTCTTGATTGATGTAACGACGAATTCTATAAATGCACCTCAGGTGAAAGTTGACCGTTTTTGCAACAGCCTTAACGTGTTCAGTTCTCTTGCACTTATTTTCTTTGAAAGTAATTGCTGAAATACTAAACAAAAAGAGCATAATTCTGGACATGATGACATTATACCCTTAGCATCTACTATGTATCATGTGTTTTTTCAGTGTGTGCTTTAATCCGTTAACGGAATCAAGCGCAGGATACATCGCAGGTGCCAAAGGGTATAATGTAAGTATGCCAAATTCTGGTATTCTTGAAAATGTGCAGCTTGGTCCACTGAGACGAACTAGAAAAAATTTCAAAAGGACGAGACAAGCGATGTATCTTGTCTCTCCCAAGCCAATATACAGTCAGTTTTTTCTCGATGTTCATGAAGTCACTAGTTTCACGTTTGAATGACTGAGCGACTATAAATGAAACACTTACTATGGGTCTGTTATTTTTAAAAATGGTAAACTGATGATTTTTTTTATAAGTGCCGCTATTTCTGTAACGCATCAAAAGATTTGTCAGATTTGTTTTTAGTAAACAAAGACAGTAATTTACACTGTTCATTGGATGTACGGCATATAATCATGATAAGAGATAATAAGTGGTGATTAGGGTCATTATGTGCGTAAAAATGGCTAATGTAAGAAGTATATAATTTATCTACAGTAGATAGCAAATGCTTAAAAGTGCAACAAATGATTGGTTCATTATAGTTTTTTTGTTAATTTTTGGTTGGTTGGTGGCTAATTGGACGATCCCCGGCCGGTCGGTCGGTTGAACAGCTAACCTAAGTCGTATAAAAGTTCAAAATGCTACGTCGGCATGAGTTTTAAAATTACATTGTGGTGAACGAAGTCGGCAGTATAGTCTAGGACGTTTTGTTGCAATTTGAGAGGTTGCATTTTTTTTTGCTATATTTGGTTAAACTTTTATATCTTGTAGAATAGGTCATGAGAAACCCAAAAAGTATTAGCTACATTTTTTTTTCGATGTGCAAGGGGGGTAGCCAGCAATTCAAAATGGCCGCCATTTTTTCAATATTTTAGCTTATTTTGACTAATATTCCAAGTTTTATGAAGTTTAAAGATTTTATTTCATGTGTTATTCACTTAATATCAATGATGGATAACATTAAAATAACATTTCGATAACTCTTGAATTAATCAGTTCCAGTTTGGCGCCAAAAAATTCAAAATGGCCGCCATTTTG